>JASSUY010017194.1:0-37727 GCA_032466535.1 Forpus xanthops
CCCCCCCCGCGATGGAATCAGGCTTGGTATCAGGTGGTGAGCAGTTGTATTCTCTTTCCTTGTATTTCCCTTATTATTATTATTATTGGTGGTAGCAGTAATGACTTATGTTATACTTTAGTTACTAAACTGTTCTTAATTCAACCTGTGGGAGTTGCATTCTTTCGATTCTCCTTCCCAACCCTCTGGGAGTGGGGGGAAAAAAGAGGGGGGGGAATGAGTGAGCAAACTGTGTGGCTGAGAGTCTTAAATCATGATACCCTCTGTCTAGGATTGAAATAGAGTCCAAGTAAGGCTGGAGTCAGAAGAACACAGCCAAAGATCTAAGAAGATCCAGCTCTGCCAGAGACCTGTGACTTCAGTTTAAATTAAGTATTTGTCTGTGTTCCAATGACCCACCTTTTGATAATACTTCCTTACTCTTAGACCAGTGTAAGGACAAAATATAATCCCATTTGTAAGCAGCACTGAAGTCACAGTGCTAGTCTGTGGTTATAAAAGCACTGCCTTCTTTTGCTTGTGTCTTAAGGCTATGGGTGACTTTTTCTTTCAGTTAAGCATCTAGGGGACAGGACACAAAAGTGCAAGTCTGATAACTCAGACCTTCTGCCCTATCTGCTATTGACGTCAAAGAAAACTCTGAGTGAGTCTGTGGGTATGAGTATTAGCTTCATATGGGATTTGAGTTCCTCAAGCACTTTGAAAATCCCATTCTGTGCCTGAGTCAGCAATGTACATTTGGCCCATAGCAAGGTACCTACTCACCAAACCTTTAGCCAGCAGCCAGCAGACAAACCCAAACCCTTTAGTCTGGGCTGTGATTTCACTGATGTCATGTTAGTCTGAAATACAAATGAATATGACTCTGTTTCAGACTCTGCTTCAGAAGAGGCTGTCTTCCAGCATCTGAAGATGTACATTCATCTTCAGTAGGAGTGGAGGATATCAGTGGCTAGGAGTACTGTGTGATTTCTCTTTAAGTCAGTTATACTGGTAATAGCAGGGAATAAAAGCAAGCAAATAAGATCCTGGCACCGCAGTTATGGCTTTCCTGAGCTTATAAACTGGGTAATTGATGGAGAGAACCTTAACTATAAACAGAGTGACAGTGATAAACAGCACATCAGTGAGTGGGTAGGTGTATTTTAGGGGCAGAGAAGTGGCAGACCCCACCTGTAGGATGGCACTTCACACTTTTGTAAGCCTCTTCCCCTCTGAGGGTTGAGCTCACTTTAAGGAGAACATTCAGAAACATATCTCGGAGGAGAAAGGCAGATGTGAAAGGTGCTGTTCTGAGGTCTCAGGCTTGGTCATGTTCCCCTTCCCTCTTTTACTGTGTCTTTTAAAAGAGGTTATGTCCCTTGCCAGCACTGACACTTCCTCCAGGTGCCTTGCTTTCCTTGCTTGGCTTAGCAGATGCCAGGAATACTGTAAGCATCGAGGAAAGTCTGAGTTGGCAGATAGACACTGCCAGTCCCTGGGGCCATCCACCTTCTCCCCCCACCTACCTTAAAGCCTTTTCTTCAGCCACTGCCACCACCTTGAGCCACTACTCCAACTAAGGCAATGAGCAGGTTATGGCTGAGCTATTTGCACTGCCTGGGACAGGAGAGGAGAGGAAGGGAAAAGCTGAGCTCTGCTTATCTGGGGCCTGTGTTTGTCCTTCCCAGATTCCCCACAACCTCAGCTCCTCTTGGGAGCAGATGCAGTGGCCTAAGGAGGTTCAGACAGTGGGAGGTAAGCAGCATCTCTTAAAGCTAAAGCAGGCTCTGAAGAGTAGCAAATGAGGTGTAGGAAAGTGATAGGGTTCAAGCATAGTGACCTGCCCTGACCTCCTCTCCTCTCAGCTTCCAACTACAAGTGGCAGAAAGGTGGTACCCCAGGAAAGATGTCTTCAAGTGGGGGAAGGCAGATCCTCAAGGCTGGGATGAGGAGGTCATTTTCCTGCTTATACTCAGAATTGGCAAAGGCTCTGAGCACCTGGATCTAATTCTGAAGGCACCTCTGCCATGAGCATGAGCTTGGACTAGAGATCTCCATAGGTAACTTCCAACTGAAGTTGTTCTGTGACTTGTCTTCTTTTCCACTTAATCTTTGACTGTGAAAATCAAATGCTGAGGTTAAATCTGAATCTGTGTTTGAAGCTGGCAAGTAATGGTAGGCTTTTTTTTTTTTTTTTTTTAATGCATCTAATTCAGTCTGCTTTGTCTTTCTAATGTCTGCATTCGACAAAAGGCACACGTGTTTTATTCCTTGGCTAGCATCTATCCCAAAGCTATTGCTCTGTGTTTAAAAGTAGAATGCTCTGCAAAGAGCTGCATCTATGGACTATGTTTCCATTTTCAACCACAGATTGCTATCTATCTTATGAAGGTTCCTCTCAATCTCCTGGAAGATTAGCTTAAATAAAAGCTCCTCGAGTTATGTCAGTCAAAATAGATTGGTTTAGCCAAGTCCTGCAATTTAAATAATTTTAGCTACTCAGGTGCAATGTGCTAAGGACAGCTGAGGACTTCTTGAAAGGACAGTAACTGCTGCAGTGACAGGTAGGTAAAGGGACTGGAGATTGCACCATTTGTGGATGATGCAGCTGGAGCTGGCAAAGGATTTTTAGCCTGAATGTCTGTAAAGTCAGACTCAGTTATGGGCCTATTGTTCTTCTTGTGATACTAGTCTTATGCTGGTAGTAAACTCTGATGTTGAGAGAATCACTTCTGAATTACAATGAAGTGAGGAGGATGGGGGGGTAGTCATTCTTACCTGCCATGTATTTTGTTCCACGTGTAACTCTGCAGGCCTGAGATGGAAGATTTTTGTCCTTAAAATATGTATCCAAAGCTGCACTCAGCTGCTTCTAAACTTCAGTGTGAACTGGGAAGCAAATTCTGAATGTTACTAAAAACAATATGTTTACACAGAGAACGATCCGTATGTGAAGCAGTCTCGAAGAATCTGAGCAACCTTCAGAAGTAATCTTAAGATCAAAGAAATCCTACTGAAGAAACTAACAATTTTCCTACTTATCCTAAGCAGATTGGAGAAAGTCAATTGTGCTGATTGGTTTCGAATGACCTTGGGAAGATCAAGTGGGAAGGAAATATTCAGTATGTACCTTTCCACCTTCCCAGAGAGTGCAGTCTGAACCTTTCTTAACTTTGTGGTTGTCACATCCTGGGATGCTTGTTGTGTCATTAGTTACTTGGGGAAAAGACAGATGCTGAGATTGAGTCTATGGTAATAAATCCAAGCAAGCCTGGCAGCCTTCTTTGGCTTTGGAAAATGACTATGTATGCGAGTAAACTTCTCTGTCATGAAAACAGCCCATTGCAACTGGCATGCACTCTAAACAGTCTTCATTCCTAGTTTGGCAACTGGAGTGTGCCAGGGACTATACCTGGTTTGTTTGCTGGCAGTTTGCTTGCTGCCACCTCATTTAGGAGATTCGTTCACTAGTGCAGTTCTCCGCCAGCTGGCCTGGATGTTTAGTCCTAATGCAAGAGTGGTTTATGCTTACTGGTATGGATACAGCCTGACTACAAGTCATAGTGGGGTGTGCATGTGCCATACTGCAATTCAGCATGGAGCATTTTAGCTTCATTAGGTGATTTTTTCTTCTCGTGACTCTGTGAGTCTACCTGCAATACTTTGCCCATGACATCAAGGCGAATACTTGACAGTGCCATCACTACTTAAGTGCCTCAGGACAGGATGTTGAGAATATCCACCTAATAAGGCTAAGCTCAAGACTTTGGACCAAAAAATTTTTGGTGTGTTTTTTGTGCTTTCAGCACCTTAATGTCTCCAGAGTTGAACTGATATATTTACTGTACAGTATCTTTGGGGCTGTAAAATAAAAATCCCTAGCACTCAGAGGTGTGTTGGTTTCCAGGAAGTGCTTGGCTGAGGATGAAATGAATATCAGACAAGAATCTGAGAGTGTTTTGGAGGAAAGGAGACATCATTATTTTTGTCCTGCAAAGACAGAGAGCAGAAGCTGAAAGATCAGGATGTGCTCAGGCATTTTCCTAGGGATAGGGACCCTGTGTGAAGCTGGAAGAAGAATCAAAAGGAGAGAACATGGGACAGGAGCCACTGCAGTATTGTCACTGGAAATGGAGGGCTGGGAAGCCAGGCTGAATATGAAAAAGGGGCTATGCACTTGTGGAGGGGAGCCAGAGATAAATAGTAAGTTGCAGCCAGAGTAAGGAAGTTTTGTAGGGAATTTACGGCTCAGACATTTATTTGATGTCTGTCTGGTGTCCTTCAAATGGGATATGGGACAGAGTCTATTTCCTGTGCACACCAGCTGTACTCTCCCCAGCTAGGCAATGGCTCACAATGCTTGCTGCCTCTCACCCAACATATGCAGGTCTCTGGGACCTTGAGATAGCTCACAGTGCAAGAGCTCAGAGTGCTGGGGAGCAGGGAGGCTTAATTCTGCATCTGGCTCCTACACAACTCAATTTGTAACACACAGAGACTCTATCATGAACTGATACTCCTGAACTATCTCATCATGCATGACAGTTGCCATTGTCTAGCTATCTCTTCTTCTTTTGCACATGTAAATAAATCTGGGTTGCAATAAGCTGTACGTTATGTACAGTGCAGTAAACCATAATTTATGTACACAATAAAGCAGCACAGAGCATGACCACATGATCTGTGGTCATTAAGTAGTTGAACTTAATCCTTCTCATTAGGCTAAAGGGGCAAACTGCACATGCAATAGTGGTTTCAATCTTTCCATCAGCTGTGCTGTGTTCCTGTTCAGTTATAGATACTTTTCTGCTCCTGCAATCTCCACATCTCTATGAATTTCTGCTGTGTTTAAAATACTGTATAAAGAAACCATTTTTGGGGTGGAAGTTACTACCATTGTCCTTCTGTGCAAAGTGTATTCCAAGGTAGCATTAGGTTATCCAGTTATATAAGAAACCAGTCTGCTTGCTCACATGCTGTAACTATAAATTTGCTTCATTTGCATAATACTTGTCTAATTCTCAAATCCTTGTATATTGATTTCCATTTTCCCTATAAACTTCTTGTTTTTTCCTCTTCTCCCCCAGTCTTGGTGTCAACTATTAATATAATTAATGGTTTTTTCTACTTCTGCTTCCAGATAACTGTTGAAAATGTTAAACAAACCAGAGCTCTGGCAGGACCTCACTAGGCGCTTCATCCAAACATATCATCTTACAACTCTGATAAAAGGATCTGTTGGATTTTCTTTTGGATGAGATAGATTGTACCTTTGCATTCATTGCAACCAGTGTTCATGTGAGCAGGAAGCACTGGGATCTAAATTAGGCAGGTAAGTCACTACAATGAGGCTAGTTTCAAGAAAGAGCAGTATGAAAAATGGAAAGCTGTGGACAATTTGCATTGAGTGTGGACTTTATTCCATGCTGGGTGGTGCTAACAGTGTGTGTGTTTGCAAATTATTGAGTAACAGGCAGCACGAACTGTTGGATTGTGAAGGCTTGTATTGCCCTATTTATTGGTAGAGGGCTATAGAGAATTGCTCTGAGACATCTCTTCCTGGTCTAACTGATACATGCAGAATTAAAAGGGAAGTGAGAACAATACCCATTTTTCCCATCATGAAATTTGGATACAGGCTTTTATTTGTGTTGCTTTTTCTCTCCCAAACATTTTCAGTTGGCATATTTTTCACTGCCATTTAAAAATACTGCTTTGTAATAATCAGAGTCGTAAAGAGGACAAACAAGACAATAAAAATATATTGAAGAAATCAGTCTGATGGATTAAACAAAATGAGGCAGTGCCCACACATTGTCTTCACCTCACAGTTCAAAGCCACTGCTGAGTGCCTCAGCATGCTTCTTGCGTGGAAGTCACGAAGTGCACACATTGCCTGGCAGGGCATCCACTGCACGGGGGTTATTCTTTCAAAGGACTGCAAGTTTGGCCCTCAGATACTGCTTTCTCTTTATAGGTCTCCCTGTGTTTTGCCTGCTGGCAGGCAAGCTGCCTTTCGTTAGTGCCTCCATTCCCATCTAACTTGTCCCTTGCTTTGGGCCTGGTCCAAGGCCAACGGGGAGACTTTTGCTGGCTCCAGACAGCTTTTGGAGCAACCTCTTTGAAGGGAAAGGCTGGCAAAAAGGCCTTGCGGAAAGCTGTGAAGTGCTCATGCATGTTCGCTTTGAGCTTGAAGGTGCTCTGCACTCTGAAGTGTTCATGTATAAGTATAGAGTAAAAAAGAAATAAAAAAAAAATAAGAAGGAAAAAAGTGCTAAGCCAGGAGAAAGAGGGCAGAGGAACCTGATCCTGCATGAACTGGAGTGCAGCTGCATAGCCTTGAGCATTACTGTGCATAGTAGCAAAAGTGAGGCCCAAAAGGGGAGCGCTTAACTAAGTACCTCACCAGCACTACAAGATGCTTACACTCATGTCTCTTCAGACATGCCTGCTGTGAGGCTGGGTGGGAGTATTAAGGGATTTTGAGATTTAATGCTTTATGGTGAAAAGGACTGAAACAAGAGTTTAACTTGCATCTGCACATGAGCCCCTGCTGGGACTGACATGAATACACTCTTAGTATGTGTGATGCTACATGGTCATGGCTTTTCACAGGCCACTGAATCCTTTCTAGGCTAGCAAACTTGTGTTTCTTGAATAGTGAGGGTGATAAACAACTTGTGTTGCATTAAATGAAAAAGGTATTCCATTAGCAGATAAAAAGAGATGTCTAGTTGCATGCTAGAAAAATACTTCTTCTGTAGTATTGGGAATGATGGAAAGAAGCAAGAGCTGAATGTGACCAAAGAGTAAATATGATGGAGTCAGTGTAAGTGAACTGAGAATTTGTATAGAGACAGAAGATTTCAGTAATGTGACAAGGAGGAACATTTTTTTTCTCAAGCACAGTTCAGGAGTTTGAATTGCTTTTCAGGGATATTATCTAACATTTTGTGTCTTTTCAAAGCCGGAGGTGTAGCTACATACAAATGAAGAAAGAAAAGGGTGAAACACATTAGCAAGTAGGATCCCTACATCAGATTTATGGTGTATCTGGGTGTGCCAGAGCTGAGCACTGAGTATATCTCTTTGTTGCTGCCTCCCATTAAAGACCACCTCTCTACAAATATTGACCAGGGCTTCAGTAATGGACCTGGGGCAGAATTTTCAAAGATCATGGCATGTCTGAGAGGTGAAAGAAATTTGCTCATAGACTGAACCTAAATGGGAGTTTTCTTATTCTGTGTTCAAGAAACCCAGCTGGGATGCTTGAAGGCAGCTGTCATGGATGGCAGGAAGAGTCCACTTCCTTTCCCTAGACCTGGGGCTCACATGGTCTTTAACCCAAGGGTATAATGAAAGCTGGAGAAACCACACTGACAAATGTGATGATGTGGAAGGTTTCCCTGACTAAGAAGCATTTGACTGTGAATGAGCTCCATGGGGAACCCAGAATTAGGCTCCACAGAAAGTGAGAGAGAAGTCAAGCAAATATGAAAAGGAGAGGTAAAGAAATAGCTAAAGACATTATCTGAAAGAGGGAGGGAAAAATACAAGTATTAAGTCAAGAGAAGAAAAACTAATGAAGACCTGGAAAGAACCCAGAATTAATGGTTACTCTCAGGTGCTGTCATTTTATTTCTTTTTCAGTCAATTTACTTAACGCTGAACTGCCTGTCTGGTGAAAATATGTAGCTTGTTGGGACTTTTTTTGAACATTAACCTATGCTTGAAATTGAAATTTAAAGACTGCATGTTTTGTTGCCTCTGTTATTTGGATGCTTATATTCTACACATTCCTTCAGGCGTTGTTTTGTCGGTGGTCATTAGGGTAATGTTTTGATGGCGGGTGTGTGAGCCAGGGGGGAGGAAGAGGAGAAAGTGCAGCTTTTCCCAAGTGGAGGTCATGACCCACAAGCTTAGTAGGTCAGAGTTGAGGATTAAAAAAAAAAAGAAAAAAAAATTAATTTCCTTTCTTCCATGGGATAGGGATAGAATGAAAGTGTGACAGGCACAGAATCTGCTGGCTACTTTTGATTTTCCTGTCTTCAGGAATTTTCTTTTTTTGCCATCTATGCTGAAATGAAAAATGTGAATGTTGGTAGCTCATTGCAGTTTAGGAAATGAGATGACATTTTTCCAGATGTCAAGAGTCTTTACGAGGCAAAGAGCTGCTCCTTGACACATGCTTCTAGGCTGCTGCTGTGCCCCTTGGTAGCTTAGTGCTGGCAACTTTATCATGTCTTCACTGTGCAGCACATGTACCTTAGTTACTAGCTGTGCTGCGCTGGCATAGGAAAGACAACTGCTCGAGGGCTTCTGCTTTAAACCCAGATAAAGTTCCCACAGCTTGAGCAGGGGAAGAACCTTTAAGAACTTCAGTGGCATCAAGGTTAGTTGGGGCTTCTCAAAACCAGGGAGGGGCACGCACACATGTATGAGCCAGAGGGCAATTATCATACGCACCCCAGCTATTGCCTTCCCCATGCTACCTGCTCCAGAAAAATCCTGGTGGTTTTAACAAATGAAGATTTCATAATGTTTGAAGTGATGATTGAATCAAAGATCTGGGGGCTGGACATTAAAAATACTGCTATTGGGCTTGCCTGAAAAAGGGTTCACTTGCTTATTTCTGGCACTTTATTAAGTTTGCTGGAGAAACCTAGCAACATTTCTGAGCCTGGGAAAAGCAGTGTGGTGGTTGTTTGTTTGTTCAGAAGTATGTATACAGCTGTAAAGAAGGACAGTATGGCTGCACATGTGTATCTGCAGGGAAGAATTCCCATCTCCTGTGTAAAACATCCTTCTTACTATATACTTGCAGGAGATACAACCCACAATTCCCTACCCATTGAAATGTTTGTGGTAAGTGGTGTAAAACAGTCTAATGAGTGGCAGGTGACTTAAAACTTATGTGGTACCAGTTGAAAACTGATGGCTATTCCAACCAGGTAGCAGTCTACAGCAGCTGCTGATGCAGGACAGAAGCATTTGGCCCCTCTAATAAATATGAAAGGGCCAGGCAGTGTGATTGACATTATGTGTGAGCCAGCAGAGTGACAGCAGTTTGTGGGTCATACCTCAAACCAGCCTTGGCAGCCAGGCATTGGGTCTCATGATGAAACCAGGTCTGTAGATCTGAAGAACCCTTTTCTAGACTGACCAGTGGATAATGTGGGAAAGGGGTGCAGGGGGAACAGTTTAGTGCTTCACATCTCCTGGTACAAATAGATATCTACATCAGATAGACTATAAAGTCTAGAGGAGCCGAGTCCTTCACTGTAGGAGGGAGCTGCAAAAGTTTTACCTAAACTTCTGCTCTCCCCTCCCCTGTTTAGATTTATTTAACTGATGCAAACCTCAATGCACCTTGCATGAGCTTTAAGCAATTGCACCCTACTGAGCATTGCAATGGCCGGGAAGCACCACATTACTGTGACTCAGCAGAAGGGAGAGGAAATTTTCCCTGGAGAAGCAGTAACCTCCGCTGGAGGTCTGGTATCTTTTGTATCTGCTCTTGACAGTTCTCTTACAATCAGTGAAATACATTCTTCTTTCAGTATGAATAGATGGTTTAAACTGATTTGCTTGTTTAAACTAATTTATGCTAATCTGAAGTAACCCTGTTTCTACCCAAAATAGTACCTAACAGCTTTTCCATAGATTTAATGGAAGCTGTTCACAAAATTAGGCTGTAAGTTAAATTTAAAAGCCCTGTCAGCAAATATGCACAAACATATCAATAATGCTGTGCAAACAGTACATTGTTGCCTTTCATAATATAATAAAAACATACTCATGTTTAAAGAACTACAACAAAATTGAAGGCTTCAGGATATAGTGGGTTGAAAAACAACCCATGATGCATCTGAGAGGAAACACTTTTATTTCTTTAAATAAAAAGGAGAATGAAAAATGCTGTACAGCTTGAAATTGTGAATAGATATTACAGAAAATTACAATGTGAGTGTATGCATTTGTTGGTGTTGACTTAAGTCTTTTGGCTCTTCAGTGGCTCACAGCTGGAAAATGCTTAGAGATAGGGAGCCTTGTTTGCCTGTTATTAGTTTCTCCTATCATCTCTCATGGGTAACATCGAAATACAATATGGCTTTATTCCCCTTTGTCACTCCATTAGGTATCCATTTAAACTCCCATCCTACCATGAGCTTTAAAACAGAGCCTTGATTTGCATATTCTCCTGTACGACAGCAAAAAATGTAAGAAACATTAAAAAACACAATCTTAGGTTTGAATTATAACCATTTTTAGATGATTCAATTAGCTGCTAATAGGTGTTCACAGTGGTATGTTGTAATGGGAAGTCAGGTTGTAGTTAATAGTTACCATAAGTTAGAGCCAGTGTTAAAAACAGCCATCCTGTTTTGCTCAGCCATACAATCAGAGCTCTGTCTTTAGAAGTTAGCATGGTATACTGAATAGGCAGGAACCTGGGCTTTTGCTGGTATTTTTATTGCTTTCCCTCTTGTGCTCAGTTGATATGAATAGGAATGGCTCTGTGGAACTGGGCAAAGAAGAGCCCTATTAACCCCTGACAATCCTCGGAAGGAATTTTGCATCCCTGTAGGGTGCTTGTTACTGCAATTATGTTTTCCATTATGGATTTTCTTTGGAATGTGCAACTCACATAAAAAAATCAGATAGCTGTGAGTATGACTTAGTTCATCACAAGCATAAAGAATGAACCCGTTGATGGGTAGCCGCAGTAGAAAGCTAGAGAAATGGAAAAGAGACTCGTCATCTGATCTTTCCATCTGTGCTGCATTTCAAAGATAATTTCACTATTCTGTCCAAACACGTGCTACCGTGTTACAGAATGTTCTGCCTTAGTCAGGATATTAAGTGACCTATGATTATGAAAGGAAAGGATATTACATGAAAAACATACAATGTGCAGACAAGCCGAATATACAGTGGTACTTACCATTGCAGGCACATTCACATATCAGCATGTATAAATATAGTGGGGGTGTGTCTTGCAATATGTTGGGTATAAGAATCTGCTGATCCTACTAACTAATGTTTACTTTTTGCATTACAACAGCATCTAGAGATCTTAATTAAGGCTCTGCTGAGTTTATTGCTGTACACGTATGGCAAAAAGCAGGCATTACCCAAAAGATCTTCCAGTCTATCCAGGTAGCATAAATGAACAGGGACAGGAACAAAAGTAAAACTTAGCCAAGGGTGTGCTGAACTGCAAGTGGGTTCCTCAGCTCTGAGTGAGGTACCTGTGCTCGTTCATGATGCACAGAAAGAACAAACCATTTAAGACAAGGAATGGCACCAGTTAACACAGTAAACACCATGCCAGCTAGCTGATAAATATGGAAAAGGTTGATTCTTCAGAACATCCTCTTTTCCTAAGCAGGATTCAAGGACCAGAGGCCTTTCCTAGAGCCAGATGTGACAACCCTGTCCCTAGACGTCATCCCAGATGAGGCTAGGGGATAGCCAGGTGCATGTCCTACCACTGATGAGGACCTCGGAGCTTGCATCTCCCAAATGAGCACCTAGCACTGAGAGAGCCTCTTCAGGAGATGAGACTTGGTGACATTATCTCTCAGACCAACTAGTGTATTTCACCCAAGACAGTATCACAAGGAAGACTTGAAGAGAGAAAAGAGAAAGCACTAGAAGATCCAGCTCCAAATCACAACCCAGCTGTGCTTATCCTCTCTTGCTCCAGACATCCTTCCCACATTATTGGAGAAGAGTCCTTGGGACAGCCTACTGAAAGTCAGTGGAGGGCCTTACAAACTGGAAAACATGAATATTGAAATAAAAAGTTAGTGAGTGAATCTGCCAGGGGCAAGAGGAGGAAGACTGAGCAATGTGCCTGAGAGGCAATTTAGCAGGGAGGGGCTAGGCCTAATTAATCTCTAGAATGAGGAGGTGGGTCAAGTGACAAGTGCACTACTGAGCATGCCTCGGGCTGTGCCTCTCTTTCAACACTTGCTTTATTAATACTCAGAGAGTAATGGCACTGTGTTTGGGGGAAAAGGTTTAGGGTGTGGTGATGCTCTTCCCTTCTTAAGCAATGATGTCCCATGAAGGCAGATCAGGGTAGCTCTTCTGCTTAAGAGGCAGCCATGGCAGGGGTTGCACCATTGCTGGCTATTAATTGTTTGTAGAGATTGACTCAAGTGGGAGTGCTGCTGTAGCACAGGAGGGTTTAATAGGGGGAAAGAGAAAAAATCCTCTTAAAGTCTAGACCATAATCATGATATTCAAAGCAGAAGGATAGGTTATATTGCAAGTTGTAAGTCAATGAAGCTCTGTTGCAAAGTAAGCTGAGACAGAACTGTCTGCTTCCACTGGAAAATGTAGGTTTGAGATGCATGCTTTTGGAAAGGTGCTGGCCTTTCTCTAATATGCCATTATAAGGCTATTGCAGCTGCAAATTCAGCTGCTATTTCTGCTGACTCTGCTTGGCTGGGTCAGTGTTTTGGACATGAACAAGCTATGTGTATACATACTTGCTTGCCTTTTGATTAGAAAGGAAAGCTGGTCTGGAATACTGGAACTTGTTAGGCTCTTTGAGTGGCAGATAGAAAGAAATGGGCTAAAACTCAGAAAGAAGAGCAAACCTGGAGTGAGCTGGCAGCCATCAGTTTGAATAAGCAGACAGTTATTATGAAGGTCCTTGCCTACAAGAAGAAATGGGGGAAGCTGAGAGATTGTTCTTTTCACTCACTGACCCTGCTGTGAATCTGCGTATTTTTCAATGTGGGGATTCAAGGGCTTGTTGCTTAATGTCACTTAATATTACTTTGGCCTTAAAGATTTGGAAATGCTGTTGTAACTTTCAGGGTTGATCAAAATACAGGACAGCCTGGAAGGATCTCATGAATGCATTTGGAAATTTTTGGAGCAAAACCTAAGGAGGTAGTCCAGCTCTGTGAAGGCTGAGAGAACCACTTACAGTTCAGCAAGCTCCACAGCTGGTTTCAAAGGAGATATAAAAAATCTGAGAAGGTTCAAAGGAAAGTTGCAAAAGCAACCAAAGGAGTTAAAAGAAAGAAAAAAAACTAACAAAACAGCAAAAAAGCAAAATATGTGAGGAGAGTTCTACTTCTGTAGCTTTCAAACAAGTCACTTCTTGCAGGTGAAAGATACCTCAGTAGAATCAGCAATGCAATAGAAGTAGACATAGGTGTAAGTAGACATAGGAGTAGCAACAATATGGTGTTGGCTGGGATTTGAAACTAAGCACCTTCTGACTGAAAACCAGATGCACATTTTTAACAGTGAGGTTAATTAACCATTGGAACAACTTACTAAGGATTGTGGTAGATTTTCCACGATTGCACGCTTATTGTGGTGTTATTCAACCACAGCTATGGAACTTCAAGTATGAATTACTTAGCATAATCTTATAGTCCTCGTTTTTCTAGACATCAGACAAAATGATCTCAGTAAGTCCCTCTGGACTTAGCATCTAAGCATTTGTGTAGGACAGGGATGTTTATTTCTGCATCCTAGCACAACAGCTACAGGCACTGATGTGGCTGTTGCTGATATTATGGAAGGGAACAGTTGTAAGGGTTTTGAGTCTCCAGGCACACCAGCTCATATTCAAACAGGCTAATCAGGTCCGAGAGGGACTGTACAAAATGTGGTGTTGAAATGTAGGCCGACTGCACTAAATCAACTCACTCTTGGATAAGTGTGCTGCCTGCAAACTGGAACCGGGTAACCCAAATTGCAGAAAAAAAGCCTTTGGTCCTTGAAGAATTGGTTTAGCCCAGAAGATAGTTAAAAAAAAGGAGTGAGGTCCTCAGAACTGAAGTCAGCTTCACGCTGTTCGTACTCTGTTTCACACAGCTAGTGCTGCTGAAATGAAGCTACTCAGCTGCTGACAGCCAGGATGAGACTCTGAAACCTCTGAGCAAAAAACAATTTCACATTTGGGTCCCACCACTGCAGACTTGGTAGCAGAGTTAGAAACACTCCTGAAGAGGCCTAGGCAGCAAATTTCTGCACAGCTTTTCTTTCTGAGCCAGAATGTCATTTACTGCTTTCTAAATGAGAGTTCTTTTTGCTTCTGACAGCCTTTGAGAGCACCAGAGGGTGACTTGGCACTGTGGCCCTCAAGTTACCATCTCATTTTACATACACACGTATCCTCCGAGGGGTAGTATTTAAAGGAAAAATTGTATGAAGTCTTTGAAGTCAAAGCAGCAGAAAAAATTGTATCTTGCATCTCAAATTTGCCTTTGAAGCCGGAAAACTCCAGTCCACTATGGCACTGTACAAACAGCATCTGGTGTTTTCCTTCGGTTGACCACAGTGTGAAGAGGGAGAGGTTTTACACAGATGGGCATTGCCTGTAAAGTTATACACATGCAAGCCTGCCTGCAACAGTGATGGGGTGCACACTCCTAAGAAAGTCTTCAGCTGACTAACTCCCTTCCCTTTTAAGACATTTTGCTCTTCTTGCTGGCAGTCTCAGCATAAGCTGTAGGGCTGCAGTAGCAAAGCAGAGGTCAGTGAAGAAAAGCAAAGAAGCCTGCACACGTCCATGCTCAGCAAACTGCCTGCAAGGCTTGAGATAGAGACCAGCAGAAGGACAGCATGCTGGTGATTCCATGCTTTATTCCTCTGCATTACATGGAGCCAGACTCCAAATGACAAGAGGGTGAGCGGTTTGTCTGTGGGTGAATTCTGAAGGATTTCTCTACCTTGGGGCTTGTATCAAGAAGTGGGACAGCTGGAAAAGGAATTGGAATAAAAATGTTCTAATCAAAATAGTTGTGCTCCTGAGGATGTTAAATCTTCTTATAATCATTTATGAAATCAAAGTCTGACTTCCTCTCTAAGTGGAAAGTCGCTTCTACCAGATGGGAGTTGGAAACAGAGGAGTGAGCCTGATTACAAAAAGATCACCATTAAATGTCATTCTCCAGGAGAGAGACCTGCTGAAATGAAAGAGATTTATGCATGAGATTTAAAGTGTCCATGGTGTGGGAAGACTACACCAGAAGGAAAGTTTGTTTGATAGTTACACTGGGAATACAGGAAAGAAAGCTCAATTCCTGTGTCGTAAGAGAGGCATGGGTTGACAAGTATAAGAGGAGTGCAGGAATCCGCATACAATTATTTATTAAGGAGTCCCATCTAGGTGTGTATGGCTGTGCTGCACAGTGCAAGAGAAACATGTGGAGATGTAGAACACGAATTCCTCGTGCCTACAGGGAGGTAGAGAGGAAAGACTGATCATGTGTGATTAGACACTGAACGCTGGCTCTCAGGAAACAGTTCCTGCCTTGCCTGCAGACTTCCTAGGGCTAGACATTTAATATCTTTGGTCCTGGTTTCCCATCTGTAAAATGGGAATAACATTTCTTTTGGCCTTATTTGTTCAGGTTGCAAGATTGAGAAGACAGGTCTCTCTTTCACTGTGTGCATATGCAGTGCCTAAAGTGATGGGAGCCCTAACTTGCCCTTCAGGGTGCTAGGTGCTATGTTGATACCAGTGTGAAAAGGGGAGGGAGAGACTGGGAAGAAAGCTAGGTTATCAGGAGAGACTTTGCCACTGCCAAGGCAGGAGAAGGATGGAAGAAGATGGAAGTTGAAGACAGGGAAAAGATAAAAGATTGGGATGAGGAAGTGTCTGAAATTGAAGGCTGGCTCTTCTGAGCTCATTGAGGGTTCGCTCTGAGGGAGATTATGAGAATCTGGTCGGCACTTGCAGACAAACCTTGGTAGTTGCTGTATTGGATAGGATCACACATTGGGGGGAACAAGGAAAATGCAGGCAGTGTCCTCTGATAGGAAGAGTCTTGGGACTAGGTTCAGCGCAGTTGTCATGCCACTATTCTTCCTGCTGGCATGACCCTTATTGTGACAGAAGTGACACCAGGACAGCGAGGCAGAGTGAAGCACAGAATGTGCCTGGGATGAGAGGCTTCTCCCATCCACATACAGACCAGAGAGAACTTGTCCTGGTCAGACATCTCATGCTGTTTCCAGATTGGGTTTGATCTATGCTGTTGTGTAGTTGGCAGCTTTGGGAAGGAGTTACGTGATACTCTTGTGTGGAAAGATTGGCGAGGGAGGGATGGAAAAGAAGAGAATTAACAATAGAGCTGCTCCCGGCGTGTCTGGACCGCTGTTCTCGACAGCACAGGTTTCTCACAACGTGTGTGGAGAGACAGACAGGGGCATCTGAGAGTCTCTTGCTCTCAGAAAGTGAGCAACTTGCTTCAGTCTATGCTCTACACTGGAATCCTGAGAATATCTTGACTTGGTGGGGCTCTCTCAATGCTCACGTGTTTGACACTGGAGACAGGAACGTCTGTCAAGGGATGTTGATTATTGTTGTTTCTAATGTATCTAGAAACATGTATTAATGGCACATCCAGATCTTTATATACCTTTTGCTTGGAGGGGAAAAAAATCTTTTTTCTTTTTTAAAGAATAGGAAGAAAGAGTGAGAAAAAGATTATTGCTTGGATATTCCAGGAGTTGCTATTTTCCTTTCTTTTTCCTCTCTCTCTCTCAAAGACCTGCCTAGTTATGAGTTTGAGTGTCTCAGGACTTGTCTACACAGGGAAATTTATCGGCCTAATTATGCCAGTGTAATCAGTCTGATAAATTTTCCTGTGTATACAAGCCTTAATTTTAAAAGCTCCATTGTCTCTGAGTGCAAGCCTAGTGATCAGTTGTGGTTTAGGCCCCTGAACTATGCTTGCCAGCTGTGGGCTGACTGCCGAAGTCTTTGACCGAGTTTCCTCATTTCAAAGCAGTGGGATTCTTTGGATACTAAAACTCTGTATTAAATTAAACAGGAAGGTATCAAAGGAGTCATATTTTGCTGAAGCAACTTGCAGTTTCTTGTGAAATGTATTGACAAGGATTTGTAGGTCACTGCTGCCTCCTGCTTGGTGGAATGTCAGATATGCTCCCATCTGCATCCCTCTTGCTGATCCATGCAACTGGCACCATTAGCAGGGATTCCCCTTTAGGTAAGGGATGGAAAAATTGTGGGTTTGAAGGCAGATACCCAGAGATCCATTTTTCGTACGGCACAGGTGCATGGTAGAGGTGATACTTACAGTCATGGAATTTGAGTAACACATGGATTTTTTTTGTTATATGTACTTGTCTTTCTGTGCAATCACAGAACCATTGGCACAGACATAGAAAGGGCAGTTTTGCAGAAATAAAAACGTGTATGTAAATGTGCAGCTGATTAGCTCTTTTTACTAAGACTATGAATAAAAGCATCTTGGTCTGCACATGCAATTGGCTAGGCGGCTGTGAAGCTGGGTATATACAAAGCAAACATACAGTGTGGTCTTGTGGCTCAGGCATAATCTCTTCTCCACAACTGTTTAAAAAAGTGAAACCCCAAACGAGTTAGATTCCATTACAAAATGAGCCTGCTGAAATAATAGCCATCCCCTTCCCAAAAACAGGCATTGTCCAAAGTAAAAGGCTGAGCTGGCTTCTATGTGCAGAGGAGTTTTGCTAGTGGATGCTTTGTGAAGATTTGCATTTCTCTGGCAGAGAAATAGGAGAGAGCTCCTCAGGAGCATGAGCAAAAGAAACAAGGTTGTAGAAAATGATGAATGTTTAAGATAGTCCTAAAAATGTGGGGAGGAAGAATCTGAGCAAAAGTCTGACCTGAAATGGGCTTGAATTTGCAAGTGATGATACACATACCTGTGTTTAATATCCAGAGTGAGAGAATCTTAGGTGTATCAATGTACATGCTGAATTACAGGATGTTGCCAAGAGACTTGTATGTTGATGCCCTGGCCCATGTGACACTTGCATGGAGCTGTCTATCCTTTCAGAGAACTTTGTTTGGCGCTGCTTTGTTTTCTTTCTGTTGGAGATGTCTCCTGAATACCTTGGGACAGATCTGGATTTAACAGATATTGACAGGAGCAGTTTGTTTCTAAGCCCATTTAAAATAGTTTCTTTTGTGTTAGGATGAAGTTTTGGAGACTGGTCATGGTGCAGAGAGAGTGAGATTTATGGAGGAGCAACCTAAATTTGTAGCCCTGCTGGGCTAAGCTGGGCAGCAGTGCAAGTCAGGTCACATGCAGGTGGGAATAGGAAGGGTGCACATCTTAGTTTCACTCTGAGGCTTCTCCAAATCACACCAACAGTTACGTGTTAACTGCCCTTTTGCACGAGTAGATATTTTTGTGTTTTCCAGCACTAAACGCTGAAGGATACTTCTGAGAATGGAAAGCATGAGCCTGACCTTGGTGTTCATAAGCCCATAGGAGGAGAAGCACTGTACAGGTCCTGGACCACTCACACACAGAGCTATTTTGTCATTGAATCAAGTATCTCCCAGTGAACGTGGTTTCGTGTGGTTTTATATCTGTAGGGTGTACTCCAGTCTTGTGAGAGCAGAGCTAATCCTGCTGCCTTTCCTACAGTTTTGTTGCCAATTCCTTCCATTTGGATGTCTGTTTTCACAGAGATTGTGGGAACTTTGTGTCTCAAGAGGTGTCTGCCCCTCTGTCAAACTTGGTTGAAATTGGAAAACAGGTTGAAAAATTGCTAAGGAGACAGAGGAGCCCATGACTTAAGCATATAGCCTGTGCGCATGATTCATCCAATTAAATTTTAGATGGTGCTGAAAGATCTCATTAAGGTGTAGATCCAAATAGTCCACAAATGTCCCGGTAAGTCCAGCAGGACAAGTGGAAGATGAGAAACAACACGTCGCTGTAGCAGACAGGCGTAGGAGGAGCATGAAATCTTGGTGGGATGATGGGTATGGCCATAAATGTGATTCTCTCAGTGGGAAGTTCATCATGTATATCCAGGAATTTGAGATCTGTAGGATGTCTTCTTTTGGGAAAAAAAAATGTTTTGCTGCTGACAAGAGAAGGCGCGTGCTTTCTGGAGTCCAATTTGTCTTTCCAGCACAAGAAACCATTTCGTAAAGGAAAGAAATTACCTAATTGTGCTTTGGCTTCTGCCTTTGTTCGTTAATCTTACGTTTCCTAGCCATTGATGGATAGGTAAAATCTGCCAGTCGTGGTGGCATGAAGTCCTACTTACGTGGGTTGGTATGCGGAACTGGTGTAACATGAGCTCTGTGCTTCAGCGACATTAATGTGCATTAATGACAGAAGGGTCTAGCAACAAGGTATAGTGCAACCTTTTTCACACGTGGAGGTGCTGAATGGCAGTTTTAAGATTTTTTTCACAGCCATTTAGAAGCTTTTCTTTCTCATCTGTTGCATACTGATAGTTAAATAAGATCCCATTAATGGTCTTTAGTTAAACCCCTTTTTCCTGGTTAGTTGCTGCAGTCATCTTTGTCTTCTCTTTGGGTTTTTTTTACCCTTTAAAACTGTTTCTGTGACTAATCTGTGCAAAGTTGCCAAGTCTGAAAGGTTACCTTGATTGCCGAGTTCTGATATACCAACTGTAAATAATATAGCTTTTTAAACTTTTATTTATTTATTTATTTCATTATTAACAGATTTTTGGAGTTAAAAAAAAGGAAAAATATGCTTTCAGATGGGATAACAGAATATTAAATATGTAGCTTTGCCGTCAATCTTTGTGGTGGCACATAATCGCCTGTTAAGGCATTTAGTCTATTTTTGCTATTCATTATTCATATTTCTATACCAGCCAGGTGCCCCATCATTCACATTTCTTTTGTGCTACAGATGATACAAACACACAGTGAGAGGCAGCTCCAGGTCCAAACACATTACAGTACAAATTTCATGGCCATAGTTAGACATCAGCTCTCTATAACCTTAAAAAAGCATCTCATCTATTGCTCTTCTAGTAGGGTTAGTGATGGCCCTTCCCCAGATGATTCCAGAAGTTACATTACAGTACTGGTGTACTAATGTTTTACTACAGAAGTGTTTCAAAATTGTAAGTTAAAGAGCATCCCAGTACTATTTATATCTTTTACAAGTCTGTACAATGGAGAGATTTATCTTTCTTCTAGATTGAATAACATCTAAGAGCTATTTGTTCTTTAAAAACTATAGAGTAAAATGTGTTTCCACATTTGGACTGTGTAGGGTTCAGGACTTTATTCACTGTCTTTGGCTAAGGATTTAATTTTGTGAATCTGTTATGCATGGTAACATAGAAACCAAAAGCTCCTTTTTTTGACAGCATTTTTGCTATGCATCAGGACTAAAAATCTAAACACATCTTGGTGATTTTGCCGAACTTTCTCATATATTATGTCTCATGAAAAATTTAATGGATTGTGTGATCTCATATTTGATAGCATGCCCTGGGACTTTTTTAAACCCTCTACAGCAGTCTAATAATTTAAACCCAATTTCAATAATGTTATATATTTACTTTTTCAACTGAAATGTGCTGTTACCTGTAAAGTGTCTGTAACAGTTTACATCTGTTAATTTGAACTAGTTTAAAGTTACAGTTTTACCCCAATTAGATGATTTTCTAATAAAGTGATTATTCCTTGATAATTGTATATGAAAGATTTTGAACTGTTAGAGAACTGTTCCCAATCATCTTCTAGAAAAAGTAAGTATAATGAAAAATGGTACTACTTTGTTGTCTTACACTGTACAACCTTGCTATATTTTTGGTGCTTTTCCTCTAGTTTGTAGCTAATGTCATTCCTCATGGAATATTTGCACTCTACTTTGTCCTTGTGGATGTAAATGTTATTTATTTTATTCGAGTAACTATATTACATTCTATGATATTCTATTCTGTTCTATTCTATTCTATTCTATTCTATTCTATTCTGTTCTGTTCTGTTCTGTTCTGTTCTGTTCCATTTCATTCCATTTTGTTCTGTCATCTGTAGTGTTTGCCCTTCACCTATACAGCTTTTCACTGCAGCCAGTGTGTCACACCACTTCTCTTTCGGGTCTCCCAAAGTCCTGGGGGTCAGGCTGCAAAGTGAAAAATGCAGAGACCTAGGAATGGCTCAGCCAGCTGAAAGTTACGGGAAGGGAAAGGCTCCAGTTTCACTGAAGGGAAAAAAAAAAAAAAGAAGAAGAAGAAGAAGAATGGCTCCTTTCAATGCAGACGGAGGCAGTCTGGCTGGGAGTCAGTGAGGTTTAAAAATCCAAGAGGTCCAATAACTGAAAATCTGTATAGATTCAAAGCAATATTTTAAATACCGCACAAGTGCAGATAAAAAAAAAAAAAAAAGAGAGAAAAAAAAAAGAAGTGTGTGATGATTTTTCCATCCTCCTGGTGCGTATAGCCAACCACGTTCCAAAACCAGGCAGTATTTCTTTCCCACAAACTCTGAGCACATGTGGCTAAATCCAGCCCATGTTGTCAAAGGATGTGGGTGAAGACCTCCTGTTGAAGTAACTCCTTCAGTCACTTTTCATTGGAATGGGGATGATACTCCCTTTCTCCAACATGAAAACCCCCAAGATGTTACTCTTGATATTTTGTTAAAATATGAATGTTGCTATTATGAAATGGGTGCTAAGCTATGCATCTTGCAGGGATGAGCCACTGGAATTGCTCCTGATGAATTCATGTCAAATAAAATTACATGAAAAAAACACAGCAATGGGATGTGAAGCACCTGGTTGTGGGTTTGTACAAGAAGTTGCCTCTATCCGTCGTCTACTTTTTGGGTCTCCTTCTCTGTTTTTCTGCCTTTCTCTCCTTTTCATGCTCTCATTCACTGTCCTCTCAGATAGGCTTCGAAGCCCTGTACAAAAATGTAGGGAGAGGGTGAAATATCAGTGAATAAAGGACTGAGTACTTACCTCTTAGAGCCTGTTATACTGTCAGCTCAAAGTTAAAGTGCAATAAATCCGGTGGTCTCACGTTGGTCCCCTGTGTGCTGCAGTCCACCTCATAAAACTACTACATAATTAAGTGCAGTACAGTACAATTGGCCGTCTCTGCTCAGCCCAGGCCTAGCAGTGAGCATATAAACCTGTTCCTGGTCCCTGAAGGTGGAGACTGGAGGTGATGAGGAGGTGGGGGATGGCTTGGGCTGCCAGAGCAGCCCCTCTGCCTTCCTGTGAGGAGCGGGGAGCTTGCCATTCCCAGTACTGGTGTGCCCTGGGAATGCAAATATTTAAAGAAAGAAAAGATGAGAGTTGGCAGCACAAGTGATGGCTGCAGAGGAACAGTAGCAGCCTGATGAGGGTGGCTTGGCTGAGGATGTATGGTAGCCAGCAATGACAAAGTGGGTTACTTCATGTTAGCTGGGACAGCCCTCTGGGGCAAACCCAGATCGGCGAGCAGCCTCCTCAGGCAGGCAATAGCAGCTCAGGAGATCCCTGCAGAGAGCTGAAGGTTGCTGGCACAGGGCTTTCAAGGTCCTATTGCCTGAGTGTGTGTATGGTGGGATGTCCAGTGCTGCTGCTGCCCCAGAGAAAAAGGGCAGCCTTGGGTCTTGGGGATGTCAGAGTAACACCTGCTGCAGATGTTGAAGCATCCTCCAGGAGCAGAGAGGAGTAACTGTGTAGACTTGCTAACAGAGCTCCTTCTTGTATCTTCTTGTTTGCCTTTTCTCCCATCAAGTTCTCAATATTGCAGACTTCAAACTTTGCCAAATAAGCATTTGTCCTTATTCGGAGGGAAACTGTGCTGTCAGACTCTGAAGTCCTCCTCATGCTCTGTGCCTGGGGTATCCTGTGCCATGAGGAGTTGCAGAATCTCCCTATTGTGGGCTTATCACCCCACTCTCTTCTTTAGCAGAAGGACCCTTATGAGTGTGCCTGACAGGGGCATGTACTGTTTCTTGGAAGTGAGTTAAACCTCCTTTGAAATAAAAAAAAAAAAATAGTTGGAAAAGAAAAAAGACGTTTGATCGCTAGTCAGGCACATGAGCTCCCGCAGAAAGGCCACTGGCCGCATCCTGCTGGTGCCCTCTAGTGCTTAGCTCCTTGGATGCAGCCACCACCATTGGTACTGCTGGGCTTTACCCAAAATTTGCCTGTGAGGGAGAAAATGATTTTTTGAGCTGTATCTGCTTTGGGGAAGCAGAGGCAATGAAGAAGAGGAATCCCTGAATAACAATATTCCTCAGTTTTCATTCATGCTCATGGTGCTGCTATTTTTTCTCTCTGTCATTTCACCGCCTGAAGTGTGCAGGTGTGTACTTTGTCTGTGTTTGCACTGGTTCATCTGTTCTGGGGAAGGGTTGGTTTTATTTTGCACCCTTGTACTGTGTGACTTCCTGATTCTGCTGTACCCTCTGCCCAGGTCACATCACTTCACAGAATCAGAATGGTTGATATTGGAAGTGACCTCTGAAGATCATCTGGTCCAACTCCACTGCTCAAGCAGGGCCAACTACAGGCAGTTGTCCAGGACTATGTCCAGATAGCTTTTTAGTATCTCCAAGGACAAGAGACATCACAGTCTTGCTGTTCCTGTGTTCCAGCAACCCCACAGTAGGAATGTGTTTTCTGTTGTTCAGAGGTAATCTTTTGTATTTCAGTCTGTGCTCACTGCCTCTGGTCCTGCCACTGGGCACCCCTCAAAAGAGCCTAGTTCCATCCCCTTTGCACCCACCCTTCAGGTATTTATATTCAGTTATGAGATCTCCCTTGAGCCTGCTCTTCTTCAGGCTAAACATAATTAACTCTGACATTTTCATGAAAGTTAGGTCAAGAGATAAAGCTCTTCCTAAAACACTGTGGAGGGGCTTGATCTATACATTTTTAGTACTGTGATATGAAAAAAATGGCACATAATAAAATATATCTCTAAAAGCTCATCATACTGCTATATTAACCTGATCTATCTATGACTCCATGCAGACTTCATGGGTGAACTTCATTTCACTAGGAATGACTCAAACCTCAAATATACAAAGCCCAAATGCTGGGAAGTTCAAGATCTGCACTGACATTCAGCTCCAAATTGCATCATACTTAGGGCAAGAAACTGGCCTTCCAATTATTTCAATAATATTTTCACAAATATGATTAGACACACTCTGGTCAGATCTGTTGTCATCTCAACACTTTGTGCCCAACGTTGGGTGCCAAAAACAACTGTTGTGGTTTAAACCCAGTCGGCAAATCACCCACACAGTCACTCTCTCAATCTCCCCTTTCATCCCCTCCCCCCTCCTGGAGGGATGGGGAGGAGAATTGAAAGAATGTAACTCCCACAGGTAAAGAACAGTCCAGTAACTAAGTTATAGCCCAAAACCACTGTTGCTACCCCCAATAATAATAATGATAAAGGAAGAAACAGGGAAAGCGAATAAAACCACTCACCACCCAATGACTGATACACAGCCCAACCCAAGCAGTAATCTAACCCTTCTGGGTAACTGTCCCCCGTTTATATACTAGGTATAACATGCTGTGGTATGGAGTACCTCTTTGGTCAGTTTGGGTCAGGTGTCCTGCCTCTGCTTCCTCCCTCCTTCCCCTCCTCCCTGCAGAGCATGAGACTCAGAAAGTCCTTGGTCAGAGTAAGCATTTTGAGCAATAACTAAAAACGTCGGTGTTATCAGTGCTGAAAGTCAAAACACAGCACTACACCAGCTACTAAGAAGGAGAAAAATGACTGCTACTGCTGAACCCAAGACGAGCTCTTATGCTCATTGAAGTCTTGTTCTGTCAGTTTGTTTTGCAGAAGACAAGTTGCCTGCTCTGTTCTTTAGCTGGATTCTGCCAATGAACTGTTTATTTGTAATACTCATCACTATTAATAATGCAGTGAATTTCCCCTAGACGGTCCTTGTCTGGTAAGTGTTTTTGTGAGCTAGAGAACAGCTTCAAGCTCTGCTTTGTGTGGATGGTGGAAACAGAAGGGGTTGTATGGCATGTACATGAACATCATCCACAGTGACTCCAACCTATGCCAGCAGTCCTTACTCCTTCACAGTACTTTCTGGCACCACCCTGACCTTCTCCCCCTGCCAGAGGTGCTGCATCTAGACACAGGTGCAGTAGGAAGCAGCACTGTGACTGCCCCTCGCCATGGAGCTGCCCTGGCACTCATGGCAGCCTGATGTTCTCAGCCTGAAACAGCTTCCTGCTTGGATGAGCCCTGGAACCACACCTAGGTAAAGTGGTCTGGAGGTACCTGCAATGACTTTCAGTAGATTTAGACAACTGAGTGACAGATTCAAGAGCTGGAATTAGAAGGGCAAGTCCTCTTAGCATTGTACTTTGCTGGAGTCAAGTGGCCTTCTGAAGTGCTCTGGGTGATCTCTTTGTATGGCACCTTACAGGGATGAAATGTTGGGTATGACTAAGAATGCATGTCTTGTGAGGGAGCTGGATATGCTGTAGACATCTGTGACAGGCATAAGATGCTTACCTTGTAGAGCTCCCAGGTCAGGAGAGAATAGCCAAGAAACATGTACAAAGTGACAGTATCTTGCAAGACTGACAGTGAGGCTAAATTTGTTCAGCAGGAGGTACCAGAATGGAAATACTTAACAGCCAGAGTCCTGGATTTGGTTTGCTGAAAACAAGTGCTGGTGCATAAATCTGATTTTTTTCTATATTGCCCTAGGACAGCATTAAGCCTGATTATAGCAAACAAGGTCAAGTCATGGTATCAGCGCAAAGTGTTTCCTCATCAAATTACAATATTTTTATGCAGTTCTTGGGTCGAGATAGTCCAACTCAGGTTTCTGAAGCAAAGCGTCCTGCTGTCTGAAGCCACAGTGTTATTGCAATTTGGGGACAGAGTTAAGGCCCCTTTTGATGTCTTCGATCCCTTTTGGTAGCACAGAGCAATTCTAGATCAAGTCAAAGGGGCAGAAAGAATTTGCCCTGTAAAGGTGCCTGCTTTGGGGGTTTACTGCCCCTCTCTTCCATGGTGCAGAGGACCTTGCTGTGGCAAAGTGCTTATAGTAAAGGGTGTCCCAGGAAGCCAGGGGACAGGTGCCCCTTGGCCCCGGAAACCATACATGTTAGGATGGCCTGGGCGATAGGCAGCTCTGTTTTGTGTCAGAAGATAGCAGCCAGGGTAACACTGTTTGTGTATACCTCTGGCCAGTGAGGATGCACAGAGGCTAGACTGAACAATTCGGCCCTCAGTGTCCGCACTGAGTTCATCTACCTTATAGATTAATGTAAAGATATAAGGTTAAAGTGCAACCTCTATTAAATGTACATGTGGGCACTTTCATTCTGGGAGAAGGTTCCTTGTTCTGGTTAGCGTAATACACTGTCAAAGGGGATTTCTGAGCAATTCCTCCTCAACAAGGCCTTTGAGATATCAGTTCCTGCTTTCCTATCTTCTGTGAAATGAGAAGCAATTACAAATACATGGAGCTGGCACCACTAACTTTTAATTGCCAGGATTAATCTCATGTTGGACCAAAGTAAAAGAACGCTCCCTGTAATGGATCTGAAAATGTTACTTGGGGGGGAATGGGGTGGTGGCTGAATTTCCCTGTGATCCAGACTTTCAAAGTTAGACTCACAAAAAAAATCTGTGATCCCTTCACTTCTGATGCAGCCATTTCATTCCTATTTTTCTTAATCATTCTGTTTTTTTTTCTGAAAAATACCCCTGAAATGGTAGTTCCCACTGAAACAAATGAGCCCATTCATTGGCGGCAGATATAGGTAAGAGAGAAAAGCATTTTTTAAAACATTAAAAGACATTTCACATTTCCCTTCCCTTTTGACAGATGTCCATCTGGCTACCGAATGCATCATAACTTCTCCAAGCTGCTGCTCCAAGAAGTCAGTCCAGCTGGCCCAGAGGTGAGGGCAAGGGGCCAGTGTCGGCAGGACGGGTACCTGCCTCCTCCACATGGGTGGTGGGGCCCAACACCTCTACCACCCTAGGTTTTTTTACCCACATCCAAGGACTAAAATCTGGAATAAAGACCCCAGCAACTAGGCAGAGGCAGAGGGGTGGGGCATCTTAATGTTACTATGCTGGGTACTGGAGTTTTAATGCTAACTCTGAATTTCCTACCGCTTTGTGTTTGTTTTTTTTTCGTTTGGTAAGGCTCTTTTGTGGCATTAACATTCTTTTAATATAGTTTTTGTTGTGTGAATAGTGCCATGCTGTCAGCTTGACACCAAAATGCCATAAATCTGGTGGTCTCATGCCTGTCCCCTGTGTGCTGCAGTCCACCTCGTAAAACTAGTACTTAATGAAGTTCAGCACAGTACAATTGGCAGTCTCTCCTCAGAGGCAAGGGCTAAGCACATAAACGTACGTCTGCCAGGCTTGTGCTGGGAGGTACAGCCGGGGACCTTCTGCTCCTGAAGGCTGGAGAAACTTCCAAGTGGAGGTGACTGAGAAATCTCTTTAAAACTGTAGGCAAATGTTTTATAAATTGTTAAAAACCTACTCTCCTAATCACGGGCCAGTGTTTCTGAGCTTGCTGGGAAGAGGACACCTCTCTTTGAATGAAAGACTGCATATACTCAGAAAAGTTTAAGAATTAATTATGATGGATTTGGGAAAAGAAAATGAAAGAATGTTAATAAATTGTTAGCATGCAATGAAAGTAATACCTTAAGGTTACAAAGAGGCCTTGCTTCCATCTATCTCACTCACAATAAGTAAGAGAACATTAAAATTTATATTTTAACATACTGTAGAGCCAATATCTGAAGGAATTTTACAAGCATTAGTGCATTGTTTCTCCTACTGCTCTTAATTCTTTCTTTTTTCTTTTTAAGTATGCAAGCTGAGTGTTGGAGAAGTTAAACATTTGTAGGTTACATAGCAAATCATGGGTAGAGCTTCACTCTCTTGACTCCTACTGATGCTTTAAACTAGTAATATGCTTTATTGTTGACCTACAAATTATAAGTATTTTAATTAGAGCATTACCCCTCACCTCCCTTCAGCGCATTTTGCTTCCACTACTGCAGCACAACCATCACTGTGATGCCAGTACTTTCTCTTACATCAGCTTATAAGAGATCTCTGTAGTCTCTTTTTTACAAGGGAGAAATTACACTTGTTTCTCTCATGGTCTCCCCATGAATTAGTCTGGGTTCATCCACATGCCACTTAGAAGCAGACAGTACCCATACGTGCTTGGATAGGTTGGTAGCTTGGGTTGAAGCTTGCAAAACCTGGCTGACCTTAAGAAGAACTGGAGAGGGTACAGTTCTTTGCAAGGAGGCCTGACTGCTGCTTTTGTGAACTGGAAAGCCTAAGCATCCAGACTTACTCTGGATATTTAGAAAACCTGCATGAGGAGACCAAATTTAGGACTCTGCCTTCTGTCTGAGTGCAACCACCATTTAAGTAAAAATTATGCTGCTACTAAAATAATGGCTGAATAGTTCTGAAATTTACTTTTTTTTTCTTTTAATGGTATAAAATGACTGAATAACTGTTGACATGTGATGCTTACCATGTGCTTTTCATCAGACCTGGATGTCCTGCATCCATTCATTCATGAGTACTATGCTACCAGCATTTGTGCTATGCCCATCTTTGTAGGCTCTGAGCTGTAGTCAGTTGTGCAAATGAAGAGGAAACAGTGAGGCAATACTAGTGCTGTCAGGCTGGAGGATGCATTGGTTGAATCACCAGGCCCTGGATCTGCAGCAGTGGAAGCAAAATAGGAATTGTGTCCTGCTGTCTTCTCAGCTTCTTTTCCAGACCCTTTTCCATTCACAGGAAAGTCCTTTGGAGCTAATGGAGATTTTGCTGTAATGATAACAACAGATTAATTCCCTAAATTGCTGGCATGAAAATTTTATTTACTTACAGCTTTATTCTTTGTAAGGTCTCCAAGGAAGGCAATTGTTTTCTTCTGTCTGATGTTGGATGTGGAGATCTAGGGACAGGTCCTGGATTTCCTCCACATTCTGGTCTTGGTGATTGAGGGAGAGATCAAGGCCAGTATTTTCCTTTCCCTCTAGTTTCAGTGCAAATACACACAGAGCTTAATGAGTAAATAAAAAGCTTTAGTTTCCAGTGCTTGTTAAAATGAACGCTTTTTGGAAGAATCCAAACCAGTGGAGGTGAAAAATACCTGGTAAGGGTACTGTAGTAAACATCCGTAAACTGAAGGGAAAAAAAAAAAAGAAATCCTTTAACAGAACATGATCTGAAAAGCTATTATAATTTTCTTGTTACATATACACTGTATATCTACAGTGGAAAGAGAAACTCAAGGCCAGTGAAGTATTTACCATAAAGCTAGACCTGCACAACATGTCAAAGCAGTTGCTCAAAGCAATTTATATTCCCCCTGTGTTGAACTGTGACTGGTGCGAAGACATCTCAAAATGGAAAGACTTTCCTTCAGATTTTGAAGGACTGGAGAGGAATGAGGAATAAGTAGCATGTCTACCAGCACTGAAATGGTAAACTGACACAGGAACTTGGCCTTTCTGTAAAATAACACTTGCTAACGTAGTTGTGTTTTACACAGATGGAAAATCAGATTAACATAATTGAGAGTAATCAGGCAGCGTATTAGTGTGTGCAAATGGCTTAGGAGAAAAATTGTAAGGAAAATATGGTTGTTAGGATTTGGATAGACTTTCTGTTAGAAAGGAAAAACAAAACTAAAAGGTGCTGTCCTGTGGGTATGAATACACAGGAAATGGTGCAGCTGATGAGGGCAGAGGCAAGGATAAAAAACAGACTGCAGGTACACTGAAGCACATTCCTTGGATGATGACTGGCACAATTCTCTGTTTTGCCACCTAATATGTGTCATTCTTGACTTAGACCACAGGCACCTCATGCCAGTCACCATTTTGCTGTTGAGCTGCTGGCAAGCCAAAAGCCATGGTGCTATGGTTCCTGGTACAAGGGCACCACATCAGCCACCATCACTAATGTCTGATCATGTAAGAGAAGGTGCGGAGCCTGAAATGGAGCCATAGAGGGCCTGCTGGTCAGTGCTAAGGTCCAGGATGGTCACACAATGAAATATCTGTGCTGCCTCCCATGGACACTAACCAAAGGGTGGCTGGATTGCAGTGGCCAGGCACGGACATCCACTGGAAATGCTCCTAAATGCAAACTGTGAAATGTGAACTTTCCCCTGGCTTAGGGCTTCTGCTGCTGCACAAGCACACTTTCTACCTCAAAAATGCCTAGCTGATGCTTCATAAGTAACCTAGATGACAGAATTATCATCATCATTTACTTTCCCTGCAGTATCAGGCTTCGTCATGGGAAGAAATCTGCCAGCTTAGAGACAGGCAGCATCTTAGCCTCACAATTTGGTTAAGAAAACATAGTATCTAACCATCTGGGCCCAGCATGGCTTGTCAGTCTTCACTCTTGCTGGGCTCCCAGTGGGTGCCTGCCCTTTGTTCACTGCTCCCACGCTCCTGTCAGAGTGGGCGTGAAGTGACTCAGATAAAATTTGACTGACTGGTAGAAATCTTGTGTAGAGGTAATTCAAGACAGGGACTTTCAGGAGTCTCTTTTGTTGTTGAACATCGTCAGATGTCGCAGACAGCTTCATGAGAATGCTCTTTCACCAACTTGCTAATACCCTGTCTAGAACGCAGTATTCACTGACCTCATAGTTCATCATTTAAGATTAATCTTAACTTTGGAAAAAGTTGGTGAAAAAGTAAAGGTAGCTCTTCTTTCTACTGCTGTATAGGAAAAAAAGTAATTCAACCACAGGAGCTAGATCTTCCTCTAGCAGAAGTCAGCATGAGCCCAGAGATGTGGAAGAATTTTCTCTTGTTAAATGGAAAATGTTGAAGTCAGTGGCAGAAGTCTTGTTAAAAAAAAAACAAAAAAACTCAAAACACATGTTCCAATTTACAGGTCAGTTGATATCTTCCCCTGAGGCTGCCTTAATTTCTAGTTCGAGCATGTCAATAAATCAATGCCACAAGCCATCAGTGAGGCAGTATCCAGCAAAGCAGCTGTCATGTGGACACCACTCTCAGAATCCAAAAATGTGTAGCCAAAAATCTCTCAATACATTTTCTTACTTCATTAGTTTCTGCTTTACATAAAAATAGCTCTTGTTTTTGCAATGAATAATCACGTCTGCCTTAAGACAGATATGTCTACATGATATGTTTGTTAAATAAAGACGAGGAAATAAGTTCCTGTATGGAACCTGTAATGCAACTCTGAATTATGGTATTTTTTCCCTTGTTAAAATGCTTTTCATTCTTTAAGCACAGATTTCGTGCTTGTTATATGTATCTGCAGAACCAGTAGATAAAGCAGCGTAATTATACCAAAACAAAGAGTGATGATTTTATGTGTGTACATCATAAGAGAATACTATTGTCATGATTAATAGAGGGGTTTAACACAAATAAGATACTCTTTTTACTGAGGCTTTCTGCCTCATGTTGTATGCATTTTTTCACTGCTATACAAGGTAGCTATAAAATGCTCTCTTATTGGATCCTTAAGGTCTGATTTTCCACTAATTTTTGCTAAATGCACTTGAGCAGGTGAATACAAATCACTACCATGGCTAGACCTCTGCTGTCCACTGAATCTGAAGTGCAAATGACTTCATGATCTGCAAGGCTATGGGAGTCAAGCCATAGCCAGGTGGCGACCTGGAGATTCCCCAGTGCACCCCAAGTCTTCTTACTCTGGGAAGATAAAGACATCATGAAGACAGGGAGATGGGTGACAGGGAAGCATCAGAATTTCTTGCACCTTCAAAGACTAATATATTATCCTCTCAGAGCTCTAAAAAGATCCTTAACTTTGAAAAACTGGTATGTCCAGCTTTAAAAAGGTATTATGAGGCACTGCCTGCATGGTCTCTCATGCTGGGTACTTCCTGAGTAGATCAAACTAAACAAGCAGTTCCTGGAGCAGAGGAACTAACATAACCTGGTTTCCTGCTAACCTGTCTCACAAAGTCTCTTCCTCTCTAAATTCTCTGTCCTAAACAGATAAAGCATATGATAAAGCTTTTCTTTCTGGAGAGACATAAAAAACAACAAACATTTTTCTCCTTCTGATCTTCAAGGTGTAAAAAAAACTTAATGTACTGGAGACTGTGACCCCAGTGCCAAATCTGGTCAAGACAACTAATGAGAGTTAGGAGTGGGGAACAGAAACAGAAACAGACAGACACAGCGTGACTGCGTGGACCTTGTTTCCTTAGGAAACTGGGCTCAAAACAAAGCACACAAGTCTGGTATATTTATAGCAAAAGAGGTGGGGGGCTTTCCTTTCCAGAGGAAATGCACTGCCTTCCTGGGCCTGATCCTCACTTTGCTGAAAGTTACATCAGTTCATGCGACCTGCAGATCCTGTCCTGATTTTCCCAACCTTGAAACCCACACCAGTTCTGGAAGAAGTTAGCAGCCTGCAGAGATATCAGAAGGTACCTCGAGCACTCCAAGGGAACTTTTATTTCTGTATTAATGCTATGAATAAGGTTGGTCTAAGGCTTTTATGATAAGTGAAAGAGTCAATCAGCTGAGATAAAAGTCATCAAAAGAGAAGGAACATGCTGAAGGCAAGCTAGCCCAGCTCCATCCCATACGGCAATTTAGCAGACATCATACATTACCAAGTACAAAATTTTCCTTTCTGAGTAGCATGATGGTAGATGCCTGTAAAAGTATGGTACTTTTATTTCTTTGTAGGTGGGAAATGAAGAAAGCAGAGGACAAAGCTGTGGCAAAGCCAACCTAAAGTCCAGAAATCAGGCAAATTGTTTTCAAATTTGAAGATCCTTCCCAAGGGAGAGAAGAACTGCATGAGCTAGAAGAGGCAGTATTGTTCCATGAACTAAAGCATCTGGAAATCTAGATTTTTTCTGCTCTACCACAAACTTGGAAGTCTGTACATGGCTCAGACACAGCTCAAACTCTGAGGAAGCCGAGAGACATGTAGATCTTGGGATACTGAACATTAAATGCACCTCTTAAATCTAGTTCCTGACAATGCAACATTGTTCTCAATTTGAAATTTATTGGAGTTCTTTTGTATTTCAGGTTGCTGTGTTTAGAATTGGCTGTGGAAAGACTTTCTGCCTTGTACTCAAAATACTGAAACCAGGTTTAGGTTACTAGTTAAACGTTATGAAGTGTTTTTTAAAGACCTGTAAAATACAGAGTTACTTGCTTATATAGCTAAGCTTTTATTATTTCATCTTTTATCCAGAGGTGTTCGAAAAGCCAAGAATAAAACGTCTTTCCTCCTTGATACACTGATCTTGTGTCTACTGATCACAAATGCAGATTAGAGAAAATCTCCACCCAAGCTGATACTGTGTGTTTCTTGACAGCCCCCTATAGTCTGTACTACATAATTGCCTATAGGTTTTCTTTGCAGGGTGTGATTTCCGAGCATTCAGATATTTTGAATCTATCACTGTACCTCTTCTACTACTCTTCCATGGATTCTTAGAGCCATACCTTTCCGGCTTTTCTGTGGAGCTAAATGTGACACAGTCTTAATTGATTACTTCAGTCAATTCCAATATTATTTTGAAACAAGCTTAACCATAAAACAAAGCAAAAGAGTTATTTGAATTTCTCACAGTTTGGTCTTGCAGCAGCATGTGCAGGCCTGTTTCCATTTTTTAAGGCAGTCATTGTTTTTCAATGACAGTTCCATGCCAATGGTCAATATATATCCTTACCCATCATTTGTAAGAGATTTCACCATGCATCTTGTCCAACAGTACAAATATATCATGGTGTTTAATAAATGTCTGAGGAGTTAACACATTGGCTATGAATAGCAGCAGACTGTAGCAGAGAAGCTCTTTGTGGTTGTGAGCAAAAGTCAATAAAAGGTGTATCTTCTCTTCTTTTGGTACATAATTGTTCTTCCTGACACTGACTTTTTGTTGCTCTTCATTAAGTTCTATTTAAGAATTAGCAATCTGATTGACTTTCTTTGTATAATGTCATGTACTTTATGGCTCAGTGGGGAGGCATGCTGACTTTTGGCAGAGGAAGTGCTAACACATTCTGGGAATGGTGTCATAGAGGTAATAGAACAACATGCTTTCTGTTGCACTGGGATTTTTTAAATTCAGGTCTGAACACATTTCTGTAATAACTCTATAATGAAGATTAAAAGCAAAGGCCTGATCCTTCTCTTGCTTCTGCTGGACTAAGTGAGGAGAAGCTTTGCTGGAGTCAATGCAACTGTATGAATGAAAGTGACTTACTTGGTGTTTTGAATTTTGCATAAAAGGTGCTTTTAATAGCCTGCAGTTTTCTTGGCAGGAACTGTATTCATGACTCAAAACATACATGGTGGGCTGAATTTATGCTGTGTGCAGGTCTCATTCAGGTGGGATTCAATGCAAAACTTGTAAATGTTCACATATGTATCCACTGACCAATGCTGCGTAACTGCCACCAGAGTCACCAAAAGGACATTAATGTCTCTGAAACAAAGTGTTGTCTAAGACTATTAGTGTTGGCAAGGCTAAATACAGAAGCCTTGTGCAGCCCCTTGTACAATGTATAGCTGGAAACATGTGATCCACAACATATTCAGCCACTCCTGTTAAACCCATGCCTGAGTATGTGATTTATTACCCAGTGACCAGGTAACGTACATATCTGTGCTCAGGCTTGGAGTGCGAATAACAACACGTAGGCAATAACAGTGGAGCTCCAATCACAGACAATAGGTTTAGAGCTCTTCAATAAAACACAGCCCTGTGGATAAAAAGGGTATTTAGGAAGTTTCTGTGTATATGATGTTTGTACTTACTTCCAATAAGACAAACAACAAGGAAATTACAGCATTTTTATAACCAGTACAGTGAAATAGTATTTCAAAACCCTTTTATTTCAACATCAAAGCATACATGAAAGAATAATTTGTTCCCAATGGAATAGCAAGACAAGACAGGACACTTTGCTGTCTTTTAAAGCAAGAGATTTTTTTCTTGCAAAGAACTTAAGGTAAATAGTTCTGCTCAAAATTATGAACTGATGCTTTTTGGCCAGTTAGCAACTTAATGTCCTTAATAGGAGGAAGAGTCAAATCATTTCTTGATCTGAGAAAGAGTAAAGATGACTGAAGTAAATTATATAGAAAACAAGTAGAAATACTCCTTATCAAATGCATATTGTAATTATATTTGATCCTTTGGAAGCTTCAAAGAATACCAACATTCAATCAAAGAGGAAACCATAGCAATTTAAGAGCCAGGAATACTTTTTCTCATTAAATCAGCTCCATATCCCACTGCAATCAGTACAGAGGCTTTCTTTCACTCCTCCTTTCTCCCTCCTTCTCCTCTACCACCTTCCCTGCATTAAAGGGGTAGCATCGGGAGGTCTATAAGAGCAGCATGCTCCTTGTCTTGACTGTATGATGTCTTGCGTGTTCCTAGATATACATTTATGCAATGTCCCTTTCCGCCTGGATTGTGCCTGAAGAGGCTTCAGAGAATATCAGGAGGACCTGGTCCAAGGGGCAGCACAGACCTGGACTGGAGGAGAAAGACTTCCTCAGTGAATGCTCTACCTACCAGTGTACCTTGCAGCTGGGCCACATGCCCAAAGAGCCTTTCCTGCAGCAGCCAACATGTGCAGAGTGTCAGCCACTGTGCTCTTGTGTGCACGTGTAGGCATCCATCACCACCCCCAGCACTTTGAACAGGCACTGTTCAAAGTAGATGAGTAAGGAAGAGGTAAACTGAGTGTGTGGAAGGGAGGGAGGAGGGGGGAGCAGGGGAGAGGAAGGAAAAGAAACGTGAGAAATCTTTAGATGTAGTCCAAGTGTCCATCTGGTGGGTCCTTCTGATGTTCCCTCTCTGAAGCCCTCCCACTGAGCATGTCTCCGAAGGATCCCTCCTTTCTCCCTCTCCTGCCAAAAACTGAGTCAGAGTCTGGGTTTGTTAGAAAGGGGTCACAAAAGCTTTGTTCACTCTGTCCCTGTAGGGTGTACATTTCTTTAGGAGAATATTTAGGCTAAGACTTGTTTCGTCTTATTTACACACAGCTGAACAGCCTCAAACTGGGATAGCATCACCTCTGAAACTCAGCTGGAAGGTACCATGCTAGAAAAAGCCTGCAGTTGCTTTGGCTCCTAAGACGACTGCTGAATCAAGGGCACTATTAGTTCCTAATTAGTATCCTAGTCATGTTTCAGGTTGCTCATTTTTCCCAACTTAGCAGGTGGAAACATCTGTTGTGGGTACAGCAGCTATACTTCTGGCCCGCTGCTGATAACAGGGGATGAAAGCGCTTTGCTGCCTACCTGGTAAGGGATGGGAGGTGAGGCTTCACCTATGCATTTCCTCCTTCCACTTTTCCTAGAGCTCCCGAGAGCCTGCATCCACAGCTGTGCTGCTTCTGCTCAAGTGGGTGGCTTTTGCAAGGGCTTGAGAGGCAATTTTGTCTTTGCATTGGTCCCAAACCCAAGGGACCTCCCAGTCACAGCTGGGACTGCAGGAACTACCTATAATGTTACTGGGCTGCTTCTAAGTCACCAATATGTAAAATTAGCTTTGCTGTTTGCTAGGCTGAATTTTGACTTTCAAAATTCAAAACTTTTACTTTTTTTTTTTTTCCACTGGGGAAGGAGGAATTACATTTTACAGGTATTCATTTGATGGGGGGATTAATATAATGCACACTGGGAGAAAAATATATGGTTTAACAGAGCTCTAAGGAGCCATGGAGAAAAAGATAAAAGAAACTGAAATACTGGGATGAAAGTAACTGATTTCAGAAGGACTTTCATGAATGTCTGGGAGGTTTTACAGTTACATAAGGGAATAACAAACAAAAGAGAATTTCGATGTTTTATTTGTTTTAAAAAATACAAAAAAAAAGCTTATTTTTTTCCATTTTACTTTAATTTGGAACCTACAGATTCAAATTAAATTTAACAGATGTGCACCAGCTATTTAGTTTCAAACTCCTGAAGAAAGAGAATGTCTCCATTTCCACTGATATAAAGTGACATACAATCACTATAAAATGAAAGCCGTTGTTCACAGAACTATTTGTCTTGCTTATTTAATGTAGAGAAACTTTTTAAATGAAATGTAAACAGGCCATTAAACTTGACTGTAGGAGGATGCCAAAACAGTTGCTTCTAAAATAAGTAGTAAGGCTTGAACTCAGAAAACAGAAAATGAAAAATGGAACACTGAGACTGTTAAGACCTCATCTCTGGCTGAGAGAGAAAATACAAAGTGGGGATGGAGGGTGATAGGGCAGGATTTGAAGAGAGTCTTGCATCCTGTAGTTATTTTAAAGACTTAAAAAGAAAATATATGGAATTTTGTATTATTGAATTGCTGGTGGGAGGTTTCTTTTGTTAATACAGTGCTTAGTTTGCTTCTCAGTGAGGGTCTGGGCTCAGAGTCTGTTCACAGAAAAGAAATACACACACTTCTCTGCAAATGATGGCAATACAGGGGCAGGCCCTCAGCACTGCCTGAAGTCAAAGCATCTCCAGCAATGTCTGTGGAGCCAGGCCAGCTGATCTGAGCTGAAGACCTGGCCTAGAGTTAGCAGATAATTGAGGTGCTGTGTTGGAATCCATATCGGTTTGCTCTTTTTGTTGTGTTTTGATTTTCCAGTGCTGAGTAACATGCTTGGGTAACCTTGGTGGACATTTAGGTCACACAGCCTCTGCCACAGCTCAGCTCCTAAGTGGAGCTGAGCAAAGCCACCATGTATAGAAATAGGAGTAGGAAGGTGAAGCTGGGGAACTACAGAACAGTCAGCCTCACCTCTGTGCCTGGCAAAACCTTGCAGCAGATTGTCCTGGAAGGCATGCTGAGGCACATGAAAAACAACAAAGTGGTTGGTGACAGACTGTATGGCTTCACTAGGAGGAAATCCTGCCTGACCAATTTGGTGGCCTTCTATGATGAGGCTACAGAACTGATGGACAGGGGTAGAGCAGTTGAT
>JASSUY010017196.1:0-23742 GCA_032466535.1 Forpus xanthops
AAACAGGGAAAGTTTAGATTGGATCTGAGGAAGAAATTCATTACTGCAAGGGTGGTGAGGCACTGGAATGGGATGCCCAGGGAAGTGGTGAATGCTTCATCACTGGCGGTGTTCAAGGCCGGGTTGGACATAGCCTTGGGTGACATGTTTTAGTGTGAGATGTCCCTGCCCATAGGAGGGAGATTGGAACTAGATGATCTTAAGGTCCTTTCCAACCCTAACTATTCTATGATTCTATGATTCTATATATCTATGGTGGACTACTATGTATTTATAGCACAGTTTATGGTAACATTTGTATTTCTTAGCCCAGCTTCACTTATTTCTTCCCAAGAGTTGTAAAAAAGTGGGAAAACATAGTTTAGGAAACCCCTTTCTTTTTCTTTACTTATTCCTTGAGCTCACTTAATATCAGAAGTTCAATGACTGCTGGTGTTTTAATAATCCCAATATAGGATTTAATAGCAGTAAGCTCTTACAGAAAACAAAGGATAGACTCTGTCTTATGGTGCCTAAGCAGTGATGTCACTTAAGATTAAATTTTTAGAAAGTCTGTTCAAGAATTCAGTTTATTTATCATTCTGCATAAAATACAGTATTTTAGCTGCTGATAAAAGTTCCATTTTGTGTGGGGGCATAGACAATGCAAAATATTGCAGCAGACAATAATTAGAATGAACTCCAAGAGTAACTTTTCTCCCATGTCTTGTGCCATCATTTATTGAAAGAATTACTGTATTTGGATAAATTGACAGAGGATTTGGCTCTCTGAGGTCAGCAGAAAGATTGAAATTAAATCAATGTGTTTGCTAATTTTGAACATTTCCTAAACCAATCTTCCTGTGTGATATATACAGAAACTGATGGTACTGTATAAGATACTGAGCTTCTTTTTTTTTTTTTTTTTGTGCAAACTGAACAGAGATACTCAGATGAGTCCTGCCAGTTGAGATAAGGACCAGTAGAAGAATGCACAGATAATGTGCTTCTGAAGTGCTTTTGAGTGCAGAATGCTATATCCCATGACAAAGCAGGAATGAGTCACAAGCACCCAATGCAAAACAAACAAACAAACAAACAAACAAAACAGAAAAGCCAGCCTTTTGTCACTGGTCCATTAATTAAGTAATAATTTTTAAACCTTGAAAATTCAGCAAATTTATTGCAATGCTTTCTATCAAAATTTTTTTGTCATAGTTTTTACATCTTATATCACAATATGAATATAAAGCAACATATTTAATTGCCCTTGAAGTGTTACCTCTGGTAATAGAAATTATTTTTACCCTAAGATACTTTTCCCTTGACTTCATTTGGGCTAATGCACATATGACAAAATCCCAGTGTGCCACTCCCTTGAATTTCCTTAACATCTGACCTCTCACAGCTGTATATTATTAAGAGACATTTTCTGCTGCTGTGCATGTTGCCATACACTGTCTCTATAGTCGGCATATTTTTATCTCAAATACTTGCATTTACAAATAAGCAAGAAATGTATGCCTTGCATCAGCTTTAATTTTATAACGCAATGACCCATTCTACCACTGTGTAATAACAGGTCCCACTGTGACAATTAAAACAAATCACCCTACAAAATATGCCATTAGATACATTCATGCCTCATCAGTAACTGAATTGTCTTTTGTGAGATATTTCAAAAAAAAGGTATATAACTTTAGTCTGATTTCCCCAAAGCACAAAATGATTTATAACAAGTCTTCCATTTTCTCTATTTACTATGAAAATGAAATATGGATGAAATGAAGTAAAAACTTTGATTAAGAATAAAATAGCTGTTGGCCACTAAATAAAACACAAGTGTGTAAATAATTTTGAACCAATAACAATCAAACTAAAATGAAACTAAGCTCCCAGAAATCACTGCAGCTGCTATTTCCTACCTCTTCTCTTTTGAACAAACAAGAGATAACAAGGAGTAGGTGGAAAAATTAATTCTGCTATCTCACATTATATGCTGATCTTTTTACCTGATATAAGAACAATGGATTATATCTCAGCCCATCAGAATGGTGGACAGTTTTCCCCTGCCTAATCTCTCGGAGCGGTGCCGTGCCTGTAACAAAAGTAGCAACAGGACTGTCAAATTGTCAATGCTTTTTAAGAGGGATTAAATTATTTCTCTTCCAGATCTTTGCATTCTCACTGTTGGGATCGCTTGGAATAAAAGCATTGTATATGAACGATGTTTTAATTTGTATATTTTAGCCAGTTGCTTCCAACCCCTTTTTCTGTTCCCGAGTGAGTAGGACACTTATGGCTGGGTTCATCTCATTAATTTTAGACATCTGCAGTGCAGACATCTACATCTGAACTAGTCACTTGAGTCTAACTTTGTAGGCAACAGAGAGAGCTAAACTTTTTTAAAGGGAGATTCAGCTGACCTATTTGAATCACTTGGTAGCAGGGCATCCATTAAAATAACCAGTTCACGATTAGATGAGTACTTTTAGGTGTCTATGCTTGGTCAGATGAATCCCCCAGAGTGTTCAAGACCTATATATATAGGTGCTTTTGCAAATTGTTCAGTGGAGAGATGTTTTGCTCCTCTGCATCCTGTAACTTGCAAATTCAAACTGTACACTGTTCTTTTTGCCTGAAACCCATAGCATCCCAGTTAGTAATCATGTCCTTGCACACCAGAATGGTTCCTGGATTGAGCCAAGTATAGGTTTACCTGTTGCCTTCAAAGGACAATATTGAAGCCTGGCAGCATTTTCCTGGTCTGACTCTACTGTTCCATGAACTGGCTCCTAAGAACCATCCCATTTACAAATGAGCAAGTACAATCTGGAGTCACACCCATAGTTTCTATACTCTGGATGCTCTTGCCTTGAATATGCAACACACAAGCCATGAACTCCCAGGGCATATCCCTTTCAACTCTTGGCCCTGGCTCATTTGTCTCATACACAGCTCATCTGCCTACTGTCCTACAAAAGTGTCCTGTCTTGCTCTCATCACTGTTCTTCAATGCAGGAGCATTTTCCTCCAAGGAAAAAGGAAACACAGGAGGCCAGAATCAAGAGAAATATATTAGCTGTTAATTGGAGATAGCAAATCACATAACCCACAACCAATTTCAATACTTGTTTCCCCTACAGCTCTACTGTATATGACAAGTCATCTAAAAAGAAACCCTTCCCCTGAAGAAAAATGTCATTACAGTCTTTGTCTGTAATCAGCTTTCTCCATTGGTTTGGATCTCCTTGTATTTCTGCATATGAAGCACCACAGGTCAAGCTGCAAGGACTGAAAGTAAAGTAAGTCAGAGCACTTTCCTCTTTCACATCTGTGAATCTCTTGCTTTTCCTAAAAAAAAGCAAAGTAACAGATAGTCTAATGCTGCCAATGGCCTAAGTAATAGCAGGATTTATATTTCTGTATCTTTGGATGAATTCATTTAATTCTTCTTAAAACTCAGATTCACACTGAAGCCATCAGAGCGCTTAACAGGATATTAAAAGTAGAAAGCAAGTGTAGAATAGCAGGTTCATTAGACAACACTTTTTCCAAATGTGGAAGCTGAACACCAGATGCTGTTTTGCATAATAAAAGCAGTCAATGATTAGCCCTTAAAGGTCTATGATCTCTGAATAATAACCCATTTTTCAACCTTGTCTGTTATTTTTCTCTTTTACCCCAAGCTTTCAGCTTTAGGACTAGTCCATTTTAATAATCACAGAAACCAAATGTAACTTGTAATTCCTAATACTGTTTTAAAATTAGCTGTGTTTTTTTCCAGAATTTATTCAAAAAGGGAAAAAAAAATCCTACAGTGAACAACAATTTATAGGATTAATGAAAGCTTGGGACACACTCAAAAAATAAAAAAATAGGAATAAAGTTTCTAAGTGAAAGAAAAAACACTTGGATGTTGGGCCACCCCAGCTGGTATAAATCCAGAAGGATCTCCTGATGCTGAATTCTGTTTTTTTGAGCCCCAGTGAAGAAAAAGAGAGAATCCTGTTCTTTATTATGAGGGAAGATACTATAATCATTATCCTCCCTGAGCTGAAAAAGAAGAATTTAGGCGTATGGTCTACTGATTTCTTTGAAGAATGGTGGCTTTCTAGTCTGTTTCATCAGCTTTGAGTTTGGGAGTGAGGAATAGCAGACATGGTATGATCAAATGTGGATGATTTGGCTTTTAGCCCTTCTAACAGCTTCTGAACCTATCCAGGTCCATCTGCTGTTCATAGATGATCCATCCACAGCAGACATCTATTTGACTATTCTGTATAATGACAAAAATAATGCTCCCACCAAAGGTCGGTAAATGGTGACTGTCTTCAAAAAGAGCAAAGTGGTAGAGTGCAAGGGAAAATTGTCACAGAGGTAAAAAAAAAAAAAATATATAAAAAATAAACCAACCTGCAGGACTTAAAAGTTGCTGGGATACCTCTGTGCAGAACGTTGATTTTAAAGTCAATATGCTGTCTTGTTTGTAATCTCTAATGAGCCCTGTTCATTTCAGGCTGATGTCATGCAAGATGGACATGGTACAAACAAAGACAGCAGAATGCAAATTCATGGCCCAGGAGAACCCTATTACATTATCCTTTCAAGCTTCTGCAATCACAAGAACTAAAAATTCAGCGCAATTTTGGACAAATAGAAGCATACTGATGCAACAGATTTGGTACAGTGATTTGAAAGCCAATATATTTTTTTGTTTTAGTGACAGTTATCTGTAGTCTGCTTTGTCTGCAAGCCTGTGACAAGACACTAGAACAAACTTAACAGTCCATCTTGTACCTGAAATGAAGTATTTCTGTGCTTCATATTATTGCAGCCAAGGCTGAAAGCAGAAAACCTCCTGTGGTTCAGATGATACTTCCATGTGAGGTCAATAGGGTTGTAATAGCATTTTAATGGCCAATGGTCATTTCTTGCAAATATTTTTTGTGTGTGCATGTGTGTATAAATATATGTACAATAAATATATAAATGAAATGTAAATCCAGGGCGGGTGATTTTGCAAGAGAAAATTTAGCAGAAATATGTTTTATAAAGAAATCTCTTTATTATGCCATATTGTTTTGCTATTCCTTTGCTTGGGATGACTTATTCTGAAGGTACTGTAGTAAAATAATTAACTGAAGTCCCAGTTTTCATCTGACATTCCTGAATTTCTTCATACAGTGTTTTCCCTCTAAAACACTTTTATAGTACCTTTGTTTCTGCAGCACACAAAGTTTAATATTCTTTTGAACTTGTGACTAGACACTATAGCCTGTGATGAAAATATTTCAGATATTAATAAATGTCGTAGCTTAAACAGGTAGATCAGGACAGCAAACCATAACTATTAGTTTATTAGCATTGTCTATAAATTACCCAGTTTCAGAGATATTATTGCAACTAACTGCAATTCTCTGCCAGAATATATTAGAATTAAACCTGTTCTTGGTGTAAATTACAGTGAAAAATATGGAGAAGACAGTAGCAGGGTACAAGGCCTGAAACAGTTTACTATTGTGTGCTTAATGTTGCAGAATAGGCTGTTTGATTCCTTGTGTTGGGTTTCTGTCATTCCATGTAAAAGCTTTTGTTTTGGCAGGTAGCACCAGGTGGCACTGTTACATAATCATCTACATTCCAGTTTTGTTTTGTTGTTTTGTTTCTTTTATTTTTATATCAGGAGAACAAGGTTCCAGTGATGGGAAAACATGCTTCAATAGGTGGGATGGATGCTAGGCGTCATGGGAGGAGAAGTGAGGTAGGAGAAAGAGAATCTTACTTTGCACCCATTCATTACAATTTTTATACTCAGTATATTGAGCAGATATACCCCCAGGCAATAATTTTCCACGAAGTAGCGTTTCCAATATGCTTTTTGTAAGTTGCCCTGTTCAAGGACTTTGTGCATGGCTAAATAAAATGGGATTTACTTAGCATTTACTCAGTTACCTTGTCACAGTATTCTACATTAACAGTCAATTTTACCAAAGCACTGTGAATTTGATTGTACTTGACAGAAAGATGAAAAATAAAATACAGGTATAGAAAGAACCAGCCATAACAGGATTATTAGATTAATCCCATCAGTTGGAGTCATGTGAGTACCACACTGATTTGTGGTACTGGGTACTGTAACACTGAGTGCTTTCAGCTTCCCATTTCTGAGGATTGCCACAGTTTTGGTTTTGCCACTTGCACTTACATCATTTTTAACATAGGATCCAGTCAGTAAAATTAAATAAAATATATTTTTAAAAAGTTCTATGCAAATAACAGCTTTCCTAATGTTAGAAAAAAAAAAAAAGGACAAAGTAAAAGATATTTACTTATGTGTACCTCTCCCACAAGTATAGCAAGAAAAGCTACTCTGACTTTCCATTATCTGTTTCCATCTTAGAGAGGACCCCAGTCTGGAAATGTAGATTTTTCTTTATATTCTGAGATTTGAGTTTGTTGGGGGTTTTTTTCCCCCTTCTCTTTTTTCTTTTTTTTTTTTTTTTTTTTAATGTTCACTGCAGGTAGTTATATTTTTATGTTGTCTTAAGAGATGTTAGTTCCATCACTACTGTCTACATACAATCTTTGACTCCTAACTGCCCAGATCTATCAGCAAATCATCAAGGTTGGATAATCTTTTAACCTTATGCAGAGTATTTCAAAACCTGTGTTGTGTCTTTGGGTCTTCTCACATGCAGAACTTTGCTTTTTATTTAATACCTACAACTTGGCATTATAAGTTATGCAGCTGTGGATTTTGTCTATGCACTGCTGGCTCTTGAGATCATACATTGCAATATTTATTGGTTTGACTTGGTATTGACTTTGAGGCATTAAGATCAACTGTGGTGTTGGTTAGACTATGACAAGAACTCTATATTGTCTGCCATGTACCCATATACTCTGAAAGTGCTTTAATAAAGCCTTGTAAAATTTTGGAACATTTGCCTTGCAATTCCCATTTTTTCATGAAATATTAGAATAATGAATAGTGAATATAGGAAGTCAAGTAATACAAGACAAGTAAGCAAATGACATGACATGTTGCTTGGGTCAATTGCTAAACCAAAATGACAGGACAGGGGAGGATGGAGGTAGTTTAGCTTATTGCCAAGGTAGATACAGGGTAATGATGATTGAATTAATAAAATGTAGGAAAACTAGGTTTGGTATAATTTGTCCCCCTTCCTGTATTACATGAAATTTATCAGCTTTATTGGAAAAGATCTAGGAATGAAAGGGCTACTCAAACTAGAGAAAATACAGTCAGCCAGTGGATCAGGATCACTTCTCATTTCCATCAGCAGAACTGAGCTTCAGCTCTACTGAACTCCAAATTTACAACCACCCTATCAAAGCCTAGGATTTGAGGTAGTGAGGCATGTCTGAGTACAGATAATCGTTGCAAGAAAAAGTGTAGTGTTTAAAATACCTTCTAGTTGTTTATAAGAGACTCTCTGACTGAGTTTATTGATCTGAAGGCAAAGCCAGTGGGGAAAAAAAAAAAAAATGAGCATTTCTCAGATGGCTTATAATCCACTGGCAAAAACTAGAACTAGTGCTAAGGTTAAACGGAAATCCAAAGTAGGATTCATGGCATTCTTGCAGTTGATTTCTTATGGTCTTCAGGAAATGCTGTTTTTCTTGAAAAAAAACAAGACCAGATAAAATCTATGTCAGCCAAAAATAAAGATGGAGGAACACACAAGCAAAAAAAAAAAAAATGGGGTGAGGAGAGTTAAATCACAGTTAATGATTCTAGGAAGAATCCCAGTCCAAGAAACTGAATACCTCATGTTCCTTCCTCTGTCTTCTGACCAAAGTTTCTGAGAACTTGTCAAACGTAATCACCCATTAAAACATAAACAGACATCATCACTGTTTGCCACGATGGAAAAATATTGATATTATTAAAAGTATCCTTTCTAAATTCCATCATAGAAATGCAACAACAAAAAAAAAAAGGAGTGAAATAAAATTGCAGCTATTCAATCTTCTATGCTTTTGCCCAAAACTAAAGTTCATTTTATGAACTTTCATTTGTCAATACTTTGATTAATTTGATCGGGGTACAGGAAGTTTAGATTTGCATGCAAATTCATTAAAAGTTGTAACAAATAAAAGAACAGATTAATATCAGAATTTTCACTTTTCAGAGTGAGTGTATGATGCAGGGTTACTCAGCCTGCTTCTTCAGAGTTGAGCAAGTGCATGATGGGGCCTATGGGTAGCTGTCCTTGATCACCCTGTTGATTTGTCCTTTCCTGATATATCTCCAGTCAGGCATAATGGCCAAAAATGTGGGATAACATGATATTTTTTTTGTCTTGAGTCTGCTGGCCTATATCTTGGATTATATCATGGAATCTATTATATGCTATTACTATAATACTTGAAAGTATTGAGTCACTTGGAGAGAAAGCTGCACTGGAAGTGGTTGCAATGGCAAGTGTCAGTAGTCAAGAGGAAGAATAACCATTTTCTGCGGTACCTGTTATTCCTTAGAGGTCTCTCAACTATGCTTAGCACATAATATCTGACAAGATTAGAACCTCAGGTGGTATGGCTTCAGGCAAAGAAGAAATTCAGTTACCTGTCAGTAGTAATAATAAAGAGACGAGTGAAACCACCACAACACTGTCTATGTCTTTCCCCTGGATTACTGCTCTTTAAAGATGCTCTTATTGAGCAGTTATTCCCTCTATCTACTGATGAAATAAGAAGTTAATATTGTGCAAAGAAAAAGTAAACCTTAAATCTGTTTTACAGGTTGAGTAAGTTTCTTTGAATATTCTTATGAGACTTTTACTTTTTTGTTTGCTCTCCTATAAATGGAGCTATAAAAAAGAAACCACTTCCAATGTCATTAAAAGGTATGCATTCCTCAAATGCACTCCTTACTTTTCTTTTGAGTAGCTTCCATCTTGTGAAGTAAATTAAAGATTTCACCTGAACCATAGAAACGGTTTACTCCAGCTCCCACTGAAATCAGTCTCATTATCTTCAAGTATTCTTACATCAATATCTATTTCCTTTTAATGGAGACTGTAGACTACATAATTTGTTGCAGTTGTGCTGAAAGGCTACAGCGAAACCCTATTGCTTAACCTCCTACACCACTGTTTTCCAAGAAAACGCATATAATGAAAAGAACCTAGATACCTACATTAATACTATACATTTTAACCTCCATTTGCACTGTGCTTTCAGATTAAATTGCTTTTGGTTTTTCTGGGTAAATCCTCTCAGGATGTTTTGATTTTTACCCAATTTGCTGCAAAATATATTCTTTTCCATCAAATGGATTGGGGTTTTTATCTGAAATAAGAAAAATAGAAAACAGATTTTCTCCTGTAGATGGCTCAATTATCTTAAAAAGAAAAATCAGACTCTCCAGTGCTTTAGAATGATAGCTTTTTCATGTTATAGAGTTTGTTGTAAATTTTTGGTTTTGTTATACGTCTTTGTTGTTATGGCCATATGATTGTTACAGTACATTTAAAACCCTTTGAAATGAAAGTTGTTTTGCAAAAACAAGGGAGAAATATTTCAAGTCAGAGAACCATTTAACATGTCCCTACAGGAGGTGAAATGATTCCTCCAGGTGGAGTTTGACACATATCCAGTCAATTTTTCAAATGGTAAATCTGGTGACTTGCATAGCAAATTCGCTAAGATAAATAGAGCACATCTTTGATGTAAGCCTTAAAAAAAAACAAAACAAAACAGACTGTGGACCACTTAACCAGATGCCACAGGGTCTATGCAATGCCTCTGTAATCTTGTTTTCGTAACTGCTGCATCTATTAAAATGGAACAGAGGCCAGAATGCTTGTAAATGAGAACATCATCTTCTCAACACTGCCTTGCTTTTGGAAGCTTTCCACTTGCTTATTAGTGAGTGATATCCCTCAGTCATCAGTACATTAACATCTTATCAAGTTGCTGTTTTTTAAAAATTTCTGTTTAAAAGATCCCTTTTTTGCTTTCTGGTTGGATCCTGGCTATATGTTATTACTTCTCCCTGCACTATACAGTAAACTCTGTGATTCTGCGACCTTAAGTCAGGTGTAAAAGTGTGAGTCCTTTGTACTTCATTTTGACAGTAGAACTTCTCTTCTAATAGTATTAGATAAATATATAAGCAATCCTGTTGAGATTCAGACTAACATTGCAGTAAGTAGGTGCGCTGTGCGAAGCCCTGGCTAAAGCTCAGCTTTGAATGTGCTGGATTGTGTCAAAACAGTTTTAACTGTGTTAAACTGATTTATACAAGCTAGCAGAGTTTTAAAATACACCCGGTTTTGTTTGTTGGGCATATGTGTTAATTCTCCTGTTTCTGCTTGGGATGAGCAAAAACCACGCTCACAGTCAGTATTCACGAACTATAGAGTGATTCAATGTCAATAGGAGTGCTGAATGCATAGACACTTTCAAATACTAGTACTAAAAATTGTAATTTGAAGCATACCTCTGAAAGAGAAGCACAGAATAAGCTATTTTGGGTGCACATAAGAATATATCTATTCGTGTATTTTGTTTCTGGCCTGCCCTAACCTTCAGATTGTTTCAAGCCCTGTTCTCTGTCTGAGCTCAGCACAATGACACAGTATTTATTCATCAGTTTTCAGGTCTTACCTACTATCAGTGTAAAATATATAGGACAAGAGGTGCCTTATATGCATTTCTGCACATACCTATTTACTTATGTACCCCGGCATATAATCCAGAGATTCTTCCACACAAGCTGGTATTTTAAAAAATATACAGAAAATTTGCATTATTCATTCATAGAAATACCTTCTGTGGTGGGTTGACCTTGGCTGGCTGATAGATGCCCACCCAGCAACTCTCTCACTGTGACTCCTCAACAGGACAGGGGGAGAAAATAAGGTAGAAAGTCTCATGTGTCAAGATGAAGACAGGGTGATCACTGACCAATTGCCATCATGGTCAAACAAGACTTAACCTGAGGAAAATGAATTTAATTTATTGTCAATTACAATAGATATAGTGAGAGACAAAGACAAATTAAAACACCACCTTCTTTCCTTTTTTCCCTCAAGGCTCAACTTTATTCCTTCCTTCCTGATTCCTTTACTCCTGCCCAGAGCAGTGCAGGCAGATGGGGAATGGGAGACTGGATCAGTCCATAACAGCTCCTCTCTGCAGCATCTTCCCTTTTAAACGTTTCCCTTGCTTTAGTGTAGGCTCTCTATGGGTGCAGCTGCTTCAGAGCATACCCACCTGATCTGATGTGGTTCTCTCTGTAGGCTGCTCTACTATGGTGTCTCCACAGGTTGCAGGGGAATCTCTGTTCTGCACCAAAAGCATCTCCTTCCCTTCCTTCTTATTTCACCTTGGGTTTCTCAGGGTTTTTTTCCCACTTTTTTTACTGTGCTCCTCTCTACCAAGCAGCATTCTGCCCTGTCTTAAACACGTATTCACAGAGATGCCACTGTCTTGTGCGAGAGGCTCAGCCGTGCCCTGAGGTGGGTCAGTTGAAGGCAGCTGGTAATGGCTATTTGTGACATGGGTGTCCCTGCACCCAGCCAAATGCAAATATAAAATAGTGTCATTTTTGGTTCTGACATTAAGCCCAGCCCCTCCCGAAAACTTTCTGTGAAATAAGGTTGTTTCAATACATCCATATAGCTCCTAAAATTCAGTCCATTTAGGTTTGGAAAACCCAACACATACAAAATCTGTGAAAAGGTTGTTAGTTTTGTATGCAGCTTATAGACCTGAGTAAAAGTTCATCAGATCACAGTGGAAAATTTCCAGCAATTATTTGTAACTTGACAGTCTTTACATATAAACAAGATCTGCCTTTGGTTGTATTCCTTTAATAGGCAAGTTTATAAGCAATTCTAATTTTTACTAATTCCAAATATTTTCATAAGTTCTGATGGCATAAATACCTCTTTTCAGAAGCCTGATGTAGTGTCTGGATGCATATGATCTGTAAAATGCTTTCCTCTGAAAAACTGCAATTGCTTTTTAATTCATAAACAAAATTTGTGATTAAGTAGTAGATGCTGGATGTTTCTTTCTCTGCCAATAAAACCAATTTACTTATATTTAGCCACTTCAAGTTGCAATAAATAAATTAATAAATACATTCATATTTTTACTACAGAAAAAAAAATCTTTTCAATAGGATACATGCTAATAAAAATTGACTGTTGAAACACTGGCTGCCTTGCTCAGCTGCTGTAGTATGGTCTTGGCATGGCTTCCCCTGTCATTATTCATTAGAAATAACACTAGGTTACATCATCCAGAGTGGTTTTTTTTTCCCTAAGCATGACTTAAACTGTAACACCTATCAGATTTGCCGTTTATTTTTCACCATGGGAATAGAAGGAGCTTTACCATTTCCAAAATTGCACAAAAGATTGACTCACTTCACCATTTATGCACGACAGCTGCTTCTCAAAAGAGTTTTCCATCACATTTTGTGGAAGCTCAGTCATCAATTAAGAATCACAAATGGTGTTTCAACTTCACTTTGATAAAACTTTCTGGGATATGGGGTAAGTTCAGTTGCTCACTTGATGGCATCTTGGGTTATGAAGTGCAGCTAGACTTATTGCACTTTTAGCTAATGGATAAAAATATGGATAAAAATATGGTTTTATTTTTTTAATAACTGAAGTTTGGCTGATAATATCTTTAAGAAGTAAAAATTTAAAAAAAAAAACAGTGGCAGAAGCAGCGGCTACTGACAGTTTGACTTAATTCACAGCTACACAGCTACTTGAACAATTAAAGAAGCCATATGGTCCAAAGATGAGGAGAAAAATTTGTTGCATTTAAATGACATCCAGGGCTCTAGGAGACACCAAGATAGGACTCAGTGAATGACATAAATGCATAACCACTGTGGAAAAATCCATAGATATTAGAAAATCACATTTGAAAAATCTCTATATAAGTGAAGGTGTGCATCAATGCAATTTATAGAAGCCAGTATGCACAGCCAGGGATCACCTGAGCTAACCAGTAAGAAATACTGAAAATGTATGTCTACATTAATGCCACCTGGAATCTTAATAAGCATAATTTTGAATAATAGCATAATTTTGAAGCAATTTTCCCAATAGCATCTACCTCTGCGCATGTATTTGGTATGCAGTAACCAATTCTTTTCAGAAGAAACTAAACTGGAAACTGCTTGAAGTGCATACAGAACACACTGTGAGTCTTCATAATAGTCTGATCCCCTGTTTGGTTCTCTGAATAATTCCAAATCACTCGTGTGATGGAAACGTTAAATTCAGGTCACTAAATTAAGCCTTGTGTAGGAAAAACCTTCAAGACACATTCAGTGCCTTGGACTCAGCACTAACTGGTTTGGTCTACTGGTGTAATCCTGATGCTCAAAAGTTTTTATTGCAAACCTAGCTCAAGTTCCCTTGGCTCTTTTGAATTGTGTTGCCATACTAGGATAAAAATTACATTTGTCAGACTTCATAGGTGGTCTAACTACGTTCTCTAAATCCTTTTTTCTGAATCTAATCCATAACGACATTCAAGAGGATCTTCCTTACAGGCACTGTAAACTGCAGTGATGTTCATGGCATTAGCTAATAAGGTGAGTGGAGAAAAGAGGACAGATTCTTTTGTTTGTTTGTTTGTTTTTCATACTGGAAAAGGAGAAGAAAATATCAGAAACAAACAGCCACAAAGCACCTCTTTTGTTTCTTCCTAAATATGGATTTTCATTTCTTTGCTGCAAACGTTTCACCCATGACTTGAGAAGTAGTAAAAAAAAAGTTTTTTTATGGATTATTTGGTGAATAAAGTGCTTTCCTAAGGAAAAGCAAAAATCATAAGGAATGTCTCATTTTCAGGTATCTTCTAACAAAATTTAAAGAAAAAAAGAATTCAGGGGAAAGCTCCTACCTAGCATATCCAGCCTTGAGCTTTCCCTGTGTTAAAGAATGAATCATTAAAATCTTAGCTGAAAGATTTCCAAATGCTATCTAAATAGACAGAGGTCATTCAAATATTACCCGCATACAGTGTCTTATGTGACATAGCAACTAGTGCAGGAGGAGAGCCTGCATCTGTTTCTGATCATCCTTTTGGTTGGCAATTGGGAATGCAAGTTAGTGCTAATTTTTAAGACTAGCTTTTGCAATGTACATATCTGTTTAATTTGTCTGAACTAAGACTATTGTGAATTTTGGAGACTCTTGAAATATACTTTATACTGCAATAGTTTTCAGACACTTCACATCTGAGCTTTACTTAGATCTAAACATCTGGTATATTACCAACCACTTCAGTTCCTCATTTTTAACTTCTATTAGAAAGATAAGAAGACTTTTTACACTTTTAAAACCTCTAAAAATATTTTGAGGTGTTCATATTTTCCTTTTATATATTATTTTTGCTGTTTGTTGCTTTCAGACTTTCCTCTCTATACTGTACTATACAGCAAAAAGATCCTGAAGTGATATGCTTTGAACAATTTATACAGTAAATGGGGTAGAGAAATCAGTAGAGACGGTGCCACAGGAGAATGAATACCTACAATTTATTTGAATTATTGTGTTAATGCAGAATTTCTCCCCAGGATTGGATTTGACCCTTCCCATGAACAGCTTGCCTATGTTTTCATAGAAACATAGAATCATTTAAGTTGGAAAAGACATTTAAGATCGAGTAAGACCACCAACATAGCATTACCAAGCTCACCGTTAAAGTATGTCCGTAAGTGCCACATCTATAGGTCTTTTACATCCCTCCAGAGATGATGACTCTACCACTTCCCTGGGCAGTCTGTTACAATGCCAGAAAACTCTTTCTAGGAAGTTTTCCTAATATCCAGTCTAACCAGTTTCCTTTTGTATAATCACCTGTAACTTGGGAGAAGAGACTGAAACCCACCCTGTTACAATTTCCTTTCAGGTAGTTGTAGTGAGCAACAAAGTCTCCCTTAAGCCTGCTTTTCTCCAGACTAAACAACCCCAGTTCCCTCAGACAATTCTCATAGAACTTGTGCTCCAAACCCTTGACCAGCTTCATTGTCTTTCTCTGGACCCACTCTAGCACTTCGATGTCTCTCTTGTAGTGAGGGGTCCAGAACTGAGCACAGGATTTGAGGTGCAGCCTCACAGGGGCACTATCATTGCCTTAGCCCTGCTGACCACACTATTGCTGGTACAGGCCAGGATGCTGTTGGACTTCTTGGCTGCCTGGGCACAAGCTGGGTCATGTTCAGCCACTGTCGATCAGCAACCCCAGACCCCGTTCAGCTGAGCAACTTTCCAGCCACTCTTCCCCAAGCCTGAGGTTGTTGTGACCCATGTGCAGGGCCAGAACCTCATAGTGAGTCTGCCATTGTGGTTGTAGTCTAAGCTGTGGATCTCTATAAGAAAGTTGGGGCTGTTCAGCCTGGAGAAGAGAAGGCTCCGTGGAGACCTCATAGCAGCTTTACAATATCTGAAGGGGGCCTATAAGGATGCTGGGGAGGGACCCTTCATTAGGGACTGTAGTGAAAGGACAAGGGGTAACGGGTTCAAACTTAAAGAGGGAAATTTAGATTTGATCTGAGGAAGAAATTCTTTACTGTAAGGGTGATGAGGCACTAGAATGTGTTGCCCAAGGAAGTTGTGAATGCTCCATCGCTGTCAGTGTACAAGGGCGGGTTGGACATAGCCTTGGGTGACATGGTTTAGTGTGAGGTGTCTCTGCCCATAGGAGGGAGATTGGAACTAGATGATCTTAAGGTCCTTTCCAACCCTAACTATTCTATGATTCTATGATCTAACAAAGTTTGGCTAGTCCAAATACATTTGTCACCCTATTCACAGGGAAGGTCTTTCTGCTTATGTCCATTACTAAGGCGTTCTACATTTGTTGCTTTTTTGTTACAGGTATAAGAAGGACCATTGGAACAAATCATGCGGAAAAGATAGGCTGGCAGGATTGCTTTCAGAATATGACTAGATTTTGGCTGATCTCATGATTTGATGATATTGAGAGAGATACGGTTTCATTTTAACACATTGTACTGCTGAGTCTTGATATGTTTCCTCCCAGATATGTATTTGGTCTTCCTATCCAGTCTCCTTTATAAAAATCTCTTTAGGAATGCACTTCTCAAACAAATAAAAAATTTAATAATAAACAAACAAGTTTAGTTTACTTTCTTTCACATTATCATATAGCATTTGTATACCATTCATGCAAGTTACACAAATAGCTTACTAACCTTTACTTATTGTAAGTTTGAACATAGCCCTAGCCTCGCTTCTTTGCTGTTTGGGTCAGCAGGCAGTTAGTGATTACTCTCAGTGCCATTGTAACCCATCTGTCTCCTGCCCTTTAGCATACATGCACTTTATCTCTCCTCCCGAGAGTTTCCACAGGCCACCATGCCCTGGGCAGTGCTTCTTTTTCAATTGACCACGCTGCTTGGGGAGTCTTGTCAGAGATTCAAAAAGCTTCCCACAGCTTTATCATAGTGACGCTACTGCTTGGCTTGGCTTTCCCCTACAGACTGCTTCACAGCTCCATTTCTGCAGCTGTCCATGCCCTACTGAGGCACAGCTTGCAGCCTTCTCTTCCTCTAGGTCGTCTGCTTTGTGATACTGCTCCCAGCTGTGTTTTTCTTCTTCTGATGGCTGAGGTCACAGGAAAAAGCATTCTTTTTAGATGTGGTTGCATCCATTTAATACCTACAACTGAATACACAGCCCCTCTGAAAGTGCAGTGTGCAAGTAATTGAAATTGAATTCAGATCTCTTTGAAATAATTGTGCAAACGTTTAGTTACAGTGCAGCTCTTCTACTGTTGCAGGGAGGAACACAGTCTGAACAAAACTCTGGCATAAGACATGAAGTCTGACAGTCGGCAGTGATTCCAGTATGGAAGCTAAAAAAAAGAGGCTTTCTTCTGCTTTTGTATTAAAGACCTAGGCACTATTTAAGATGGCAGGATTTATGTTGAGATAAGATTTTTAATTTCCCCTGGTTTCTGCTTAAAATCAGTTCTGCTTTCAGATCCACTTCTGACCAAGTTCAATTTAATAATTTGAACACTGACCAGTAGCAAAATCTGTGTATAAAATCAGCATATTTGTTCTCAAAAGTTTGTCATAGGTAGATGAATGTTGCTTTGTAGCATGAAATTTTAAGCTGGTTTTGACCCAGTTGGACTATGGTCCAGTTTGAGTACAGCTAGACAAAAGTTTTGGTTTATTAAAACAAGCACAAGCAGAATAAAATTTGTTAATTATTTCTATTGAGATTTCCTCTTTTATAATGTGTCACATTGCGTATGTGCAACAATATAAATTCAAGTACTATGTGATATGCATTGTGGCATGTTCACATGGTGGGCATGCAGTATTACCTTCAATTTCAAATCTAGGATTAGATTTATGTCATTTCCCGTGTTACTGTTAAATAAAACCATAGCTAAGATGTGCTTTTTAGAATGACATGTAGTAGTCGTTAATGTTGAATTTTTAACATCTACCCCGGCATGGCTTTGTCTTCTGCCAAATAGCAAACACTCTTGCTGGAGATACAAGGCATGATTAAGAGTAAGCAATCTGGACAAAGACAATCTGTCTCCTTTTATCTGACACAGATCTCCAGTACCAGCATACTTTGTACCTTTGAATACTCGTGACTGTCCATGTGAAATAGTTGTAAAAACACATTTGGATGAGCTTTTCACAGCCTTCAAAGCATTTTGGATCCTTTAAAATGAAGAAAAAGAAACCTAGACCCAAACAAAAAAAAAAAAACCCACAAAGAATGCTCTCCTCCCATACTAGTGGAAGTTTACTGTCAGTTGATAACTATCACTGTGGATAAAAGTAATGTGACACAAAGGTTTGAATGGCACTATCATTAATAAGTTGTTATAGAGGCAGAATATTATCAAGGAAAAAAATTAAGAAGTAAAAAATTTTACCTGTATTTTTCTTTTTAGAGGACATTTAAGCAAAGGTATTGAAAATAGAATAGCCATATAAGAAGGGAGTTTGTGCGCAGGTAAGCTGAGGACCAAAGCATAAAGAACTATTGCGCAAGCCACAGTAATCCCTCTTGCCTTGCCACTTGAAACCTGGCCAAAGAAGTTGTGAGCAAAAAGCTACTTGTCCTATATGCAACGTATATGTTTTGCTACTTGGTTTTATTTAATGTGGCAACGAATCACTTCTCCTGTGAAAGGAAATGTTTGGGATTTATTTATTATTACTCCCTTTTATCTACAGTCTGAGGACTGCACTTGCCTTACATCTCTTTGGCAAGCCCATCAATTTCAGAAGCTACACTGGGCATCCTACCTAGTTGTGTAAACAAAGCTCATGGTCTCCATATCTTCATAAACTATCACCTTGTACAATCATTCACCTCAGTATAAAGCAGAAAAGCGTCAGAGGTCCTTCTATATATTTTGTTGTGGCTGAGTTAATGATGTGAGGTTGAAGAAAGCTGCATTTGCTCTATAATAAGAAAGTTTATGGTAGATTATAATTAGTGGATTTTATTTTAAGACTACACTAAACAATACTGAAAAGAAAAGAAAACAAAGGTAAATTAAATACCTAGCCAAAACACTGCTATGTTGATTTCAAAGACGGATAATTATAGCAGTAATATATTTAGAAGTGTATTGTTCATAATTTTTTTTTATCCTTAAATGAAAGCACTGCACAAATCACAATTCTATATAGTATTTTTTTTTAACTATCATTTTATGAAACAGGAAATATCACATAGTGGCAAAAAGGACTTGCTTTTGTTACAATCTGAGTAACAACCTCTGAGATAAAGTTGTCAGCTGCCTCTCCCAGATCTACTTCTACAGAAATGACAATTGCTCTACTGTTCCATGTCTTACTTGTGCAGCTATTCTTGCAGAAGTGTAAAGTTTTCATTTTTACATGTAAAACTTCATCCTGATTTTTGTACAATATTATAGGGTAGATGAAATTCTAACATGGAAGCCCTTCCTTATTTGATTTACCATGTTTCTCATAATATTTGTATTCTCTACTCAATCATCTAATGAAAATAATGAATAATACCAGACCTACCTTAGACCCTGTTTGCCACATCTCTCTGGTTGGAAAGGTGGACCACTGATAACCACTTTCTAAGTATTATTTTTCCAACAACTATGCATTCATTTTGCATTAGATTATTTTCTAATCTATGTTTTGTCTGTTCTTATGAGTATCATCTGAACAGTGCAAAACCTGAGACATTAATGTATGGCATCTGCTTTTTCTCTCCACAAGACTTGCTACCCTGTCATAAATCAGTTTGTTCTGACATGATATACTTCCAGCAAGACCACTGTGGATGCTATTCACCTCATTGTGGACTTGTAGTAACATTTTTTTTCTCTGATGAAAAGTCCCTGACTTTTTCCAGGAACTGAAGATAGGATAACTGCTCTACAATTTCCTGGCCTACCTTCTTCTGTCTTCTACAGTTTCTCAGAAAAGAATATTACTAATGGCTCTGAAATTACTTCAACCAATCTTCTGATTATACTAGATCATAATCACAATATTCTCAGGTCATCACATTATTAAATGATTCAGTTTATCTAAGATTTGAATTTCTTCTTTTCTTATTTTAAGCTGAATTTTCACCATACTTTAGCTTAATATAGTGCATTAGAGGCACAGCATACATGAAAGAATGGATTTCTGAAGGCTAGATTCTGCCAGTTTTAAATAGAATTAGTTTTTCACCCATAGAGCTTTGAACCTTAATTCAGTATGACTTCTTCACAGAGTAAGAGAAACACCTAAGCCTCATATTCCTCTTGCATATGGTGAGACTCTTACTTTTAGCTTCAGGGAAGAGGAGGCTAAGGCTTCCTGTTGTGACCAATTGGTTGACCACATAGAGGTCAAATCTGCTCCTCCTTTTATAGGAGATGACTAAAGGTACTTTTTTTTATTCACTCCAAGCATACACAAATATCCCTGCACAGACAAACATATGTGCATGGATTCATTTGTGCATCCCTCTAGAGATGTATATGTGTATGCATATTATTTATATTTGAAAAATTACTTTTGTAATACATACATGCATATACAGGTCTCTTAGCAATGGAGACAAATTCCTCAATTTCCCTTTTTATGTATAAGAACTTCTGCTTCCATCAAGCATCCTGCCAGCACAACTGAACAGAGTAGCTGTAAACCTCAGCCTCAGAAGTCAGAACTATTTTCTCTCACTTTGACTTTTTCCATACTGTCAAATGTTCCTCATTTTATTTTACATTGATTCAATATCCTTGAAGTTTTGCTTGATTTGCTTGAGTTTAAATTTTTCCATTTTTAAGCTCAGATCCAGGCTCAGCCAAATTCCTTCTAAAATAAATATGGCAAAAAATCACATTAGTTTTCTTATTTTTTTTTTTTTTTTAGAGGATGGGAGAGGCAAAAGATTTACCTCATTCCCTCCTTCCTGCAATTCCATCATATTCAACCAAAATTTGACCCAGGTTAATTTTACAATATCATAGTTTTCAGTGAAATTCTCTACAGGTAACAAACAAAAAAATCTAACAAATTATTCCTAGTGTCTTTTCTATTATAGATTTTTGACATAGCTCTTGCAAAATCATATGACTTTGAGATAGATGAAATTCTCTTCTTGCTTCAAGGAAACTTAAAAATATTAACAAATGCACTTGTTGCTCAAGTCATTAAACACTCTCTGTAAGTCCTATTAAACCAGTCAATGGAAGAGATCTCAAATTCAAATACCTGCTCTTCAAATTCACTAACTAACAACAGAACTGCAGAGCTTCTCACTTCCATCTTAAAGTCTAACATGAGACATCTCTTTAAAAAGGTATTCCTGACACCAATAAAATCTGTTTCATATCAGCATGCTTTTAATAACATTAAATAAATCCTTCTCCATGTTCAACTTCTATGCATTAGAATCAAGAGTAATACCACTTTTAATTAAACTAGGTATTGCAAAGGATCTGTGCTCCTGTGCATTTATCCTCATAATCTTATTTCATATTTCCCCACTGAAGTATGTTTATTAATAGTGCTACAGAGATTTTGGCAGCTGGTCTTCTTAGATCTTCTAATAACCTTTTGAGTCTAAGATTGCTTCTTTTCATACTCAACCAAATCCTCTACCTTTAAGGAATGTTTCACTTTATTCAAATCCTTTCTTTTTTCTCTGACAACGCTTTAATAAATCTTCTGTTTAGAAGTACTGATAAATTGCTTTGCTTCCTACACTGTCTAGAAATAGGCAAAATGGGCCACAGACATAGCCAGAGAAAAAGTGCCTTTGTGTTGTCCATAACAGCTTCATAAATTCTTTAAAAAAGAAAAACTAAAGAGATCCAGACAACCCTTTGAACTTTTTCTTTTCTCTATCAATTAAATAATCAATTCTAATCAATTTAGAAGGCAGCTGTAGATGAATAAACATTGGAAAATGGTCATGCCATGTCTAATAGATTTTGTAATGTAAACTCAAGTCTAATATGTACTCCCAGCTTTCTTCAAATTTATATCTCCTTGATGCTTGAGAGTTTTGAGGAAAGGCTGTAAAAACTGCTTCCTACTGAATGGATCATAATATAATAATGCACTATTTTTTCTTCTCAAGACCTTATTCCTATGGAGAGTTTGCTTACAGCCAAGAAGTTGTGTATTAACTTTTTATCATAGAATTGTGAAATGCTTATATATGTTTACAGCTAAGTTTATCCTTTGTTTAAGTGGCTGTTGGTTGGAAAGGATTTGCCCTCTTAATAAGCAGTTTCTCAACTTAAGTTTGTTCTAATGTATTCACATTATTATCTCAACTATTTTTAATCTTCCATAATAAGCAATCTAATCAATAGATATATTTGCAGCAGCTACTAAAAGTATTGACATATTGGTTTCAATTTATTTATAACAGTACATTTGTTTAAAATATTAAAATGTTGTAAAATCCTAGTTACTCATTTCCCACTACAAAAATTATAGGTTGAGTTTTCACACTCAGAATCTCCATTCCCACTTCCATTACCCAAACCCCTCAAAACCAGTTACAATGCTTTTTTCCATTCCCCTGAATTTGTGATGAATACTGATCAGGTTCTCAGAACTTCTCTAGAAGAAATCCTACTCCTACCTGTTCCTTTGAAGAAACAATGAGAACGTCTGTAGGCCTTTGGGCAATTCATGGCAGGGGGAAAGGTTTTCTTGCATTTTGTACCTGTTAGTCTTCACCCAGGAGAGATAAAACTTATCACTTCTGTGTTTTAGAAGTCCATGATGATACTGTTCCAGGAAAGAGAGAGCAGGAGAAAGAAAGAGAGAAGAAAATGCAAAACAAGGCAAGGTAAGGCAAAGCAAGTCAAGGCAAGGCAGGTTCTGATTTCATACCTGTCTCTGCTTTTAGCACTGGTTTGGACTAGAAGGTATTCAAAGGTCCTTTCAACATAAATTATTCTACAGTTCCATGATTCTATAAATTACATGTTCATGTATTAGTAAGCAGAGATGTCTTTCACTAACCATAGCTTAGGAGCATAATTTCTGGATCTAATATCCTTGAAGAACTATTAAGATATGGCTCATACCTCTACTCTCTGTTCTGCAGTGACATGATGAATCATTTTTCCTCTTTTTTCAAACTCAATCATGTCCTGACAAGAAAAGATGACAAGAGAAAGAAATTAAACCTGTTTCAAAACAAAACAAAACAAACAGCAACAAAACATGGCATGAAGTTGAAATCCCTATCTTTCTTTCTGGGGTTTAAAAGTATCAATCTTCTGCTCCTACGTAGACAAACTGAGCAAATTTTATGTTTTCTCAAAATTATTTCTGGCCTCATGTGGTATTATACCCTTCGCCTGTGTATCCTAATGGCTTTTCTCATGAGACATAACATTGAGGTCCTGTCTTTAGCTAAAGAGGAAGACACACTTACTCAGCTTCCAAATAACTGAGTAATAGTAACTCTCTGAAGGAATCATCCGAGGACAGTTTCAGGATGGACCTACTTTTGGCAGTGCGTATGTTTCTAAGCTGATCAGAGGTGATCTGTGACAACTCCTCAAGTAAATGCAGGTAGTTTTGAGGGTTTTTTTAAATTTCATAAGAAGACATGCTATATAAACAGGGTCTCAGAATATAGCTAATTTTAGGCCATTAAAAAGTATATTTGTTCTTATACCAGTAATACAAGCATATCTTTTACAGGATATTGTTTCCTTGAACCTTCTTTACCACTTACTCATTATTTGATATCCTCATTCTTAGAGTAGCTGTGTTACAGCAGTCTAGAAAGGTACATATACTAACAAGATTTTTAACTGTAACTTTTAGAGAGCAAAATGGGGAATAGAAAAGTGGTCCGAAGTATGTTTTCAATGCAAAAAGGTTTTCAAATGTAAGAATGGAAAGAAGTCACAAATATATTTTGTCTGCCACCAGCTGCTCAGATGTCTTAAAATTGCTGTAGATATTAGTTGCAGGACTCAGAAAAGCCAGCCTAGTCTGAAGTTACGGTTGCTAAATACAGAAAAACAATATTATCTAGCTTCATGTCATGGGTTCAGCAGCAGCAATAGTTTTTTCCCCTTTAAGTAGTAGCTGGTGTAGCACTGTGGCTTGGATTTTTGGCTTGGGAACAGTGCTCATGACACCAGTGTTTATAGTTAGGGCTTAGAATGTTTAGGCTGGCAGAGGACTTTCTGGGTTTCATGCTCTGCCAGGGAGGAGGGGAGCCGGGAAGAAGC
>JASSUY010017199.1:0-42114 GCA_032466535.1 Forpus xanthops
TATTGTTGTTATTGGTGGTGGCAGCGGTGATTTGTGTTATACCTTAGTTACTGAACGGTCCTTATCTCAACCTGTGGCATTTGCATTCTTTCGGTTCCTCTTCCCATTCCCCCTCTCCCCTCCCGAAGTGGGGGGAAGAAGGTTGGGAAGAGTGAGTGGGCAGGCAGATTGATTTACGCCTGAAACCATGACAACAATGAAGCTCTTTCTTATGAGTTGCCAGTTCTGCCACTCTTATTTGTCACTTTTAAGGCCTTACTCTGTTTGCAAAGCAGCAAAACCACAGGGAGCAATAGTGTAGAAGGAACAAAGTCCCATTCTGCTTCCTTGGCTGCCTCCAATATTTTCTTGTGGGCACAGAGGAGCCAAAGAATTGTTAACTGATATGCTGTATGAGTTTATCTCTCACTCAAGTTCCCCAAGGGCTATAAAACTAGAAGAGCTAGTGCTGCTAGCACTACTAGCCAAGTTGGATGGGGCTTTGAGCAACCTGATCTAGTAAGAAGGTGTCCCTACCCATGACAGGGGGCTTGGGACTAGATGATTTTTAAGGTTCCTTCAAATCCAAGTAATTCTACAATTCTATGATTGATAATGTTTCCATATATTTATATATTTATGTATATCACATTCTTCTATTAACTTGTCTAGTGTCACTGCCAGGCTTTAGAGGCTTTTATTGTCCACCACACATTTGACAAGGAGTTCCACATTTTCCCCTATTTTCTCAATCAAAAATAGTAAGTAGGTCTATGTAAAGAGATGCAGGATTTAAGTCTGGACAGCAAAGAAGGGACAGATCACAGTGCCTGTGGCAATGTGGGAATGCTAAATGAATAGCCTTTTTCCAGATCACGGATTGCTACAATTTCCATTAAAATTTACTAATAATTTTTTAACATGACCTTTTCTGTTCTGGGACACCACATCTTTCAGAAACAGAGGGGATTTTTTGTTGTTGTTTTTTTTTGTTTTTTTTTACAAAAATTAGTGGAGAAGGTGAGGCTTCTCCAAGCTGCAAAAGATCTAGGCAGGTGTGGGTTTCTAGGCAGGTGGGTACCAGTCAGTGTGGCACATGATTCTGTGTTACGTGATGTGAATATGCACCTCCCACAGTCAGGGCAGAGCTAATTTGAAATGCACAGGATCAAATCTACCTTGATATCCCTGACATGAGGTGGGAGGAAGTAGGGAAATCTGTTGAGCAGAACAGGAAAACGTGCTTCCCCTTCAGCATTTAATTTCATAATATCAGTTTGCTTTTAATGTTGATCTTCCATAAGGATGATGTTGGTTGAGACATTATTTTTAATTTTTAAAAAGTTTGAAAGTAGTTGGCAAACTTATTCCCTGGAGTATTTGCTATAGCTAAATGATTTGAGGCACTTGATACTATAAACTCTGGTTTCTGGTAAGAGTTGTCAAACATGTTTATTAAGAACCTTCTGTCAAAGTGAGTATTACAGCACTAGAAGGCTGGAGTAGATGCAAGAAAAGGTCTGTTACTGCATGAGAATTGGAATCTACATAGGAAGCATTATAGCTGGTGTTGAGGTCATACCTTAGACATCCAATAATATTTTTGACCTCAGTGTCAAGCTGTTAGTAGAATTCCTTAATTGACATTTACAGTGAGACAGTTACTTTCCCAAAACCTATATAACTTTGAGAGTAATGTGCTTAATTTAACATGACTTCAATTTCATATTGATCTGAGAGCAGAATTGCTTTGCATTTATCTGAATTTTGTATCTATATAAAAAGTTAAAAGTAGTCTAACTTTTAATTACTAATAAAATTAAAGAATTTATCAGGGAACTGCCCAGGCTTGAAAAATAACAGTAGAACAGTAAAAACATAAAGTTATTTTTAAGATGGATCAGTTCCTTCATGGCCCTTGATGTAGCCCCACAAATAGTGTTTGCTGGCATGGCTGAAGAGTGAAATAAAAGGAAAAAGATGAAGGAGAGAGGAAAGTATTTAAAATCTGCTTCAAATCGTGGCTGAATGACCACAGAGATGCTCTTGACCTAGGTAGCACTGCAGATTAGCTGGGACAGAGCTCTGAATGAGAGTCTTCTGTTTCCAGTGCTCATGCTGGCCAAATATACGATCTCTGACTGGGGCCAGACAGATAATCCCTCAAAAAAAAACCCAATCCAGGCTTTTCTAGCAGTAGTTAGGTTGCTCTGTTTTGTAGCTTCTTCTGTTCCTTGTATAAGAAGCTGACATCTGTTTTTGTAGGCAGCTTGGGCTGTTTAGCAGTCTATCATGTTAGAAGTATCAGTTTTGGAATTATGTAGCCAGAAAAATTAGAATGTTGGATAACCTTGCCTGCTAGAAATGCTTTGCCCTTTTACCGCAGACCTGGTCACAAGCCCAAGCCCTCCTAACTGTGGTGCTGCGGGAACTGGCTGTACTTAGCTGCTGCTAAAGAGAAAGCTCTCTTCTGGCAAAATCAAAGAAAGGTGCTTAATTCAGTTTTTCTTGTCCAAAGGAGGAGTATCTTGGCCTAGATCATATAAGCATAATTCAGGACTTGTTTGGTTAAAATGGGTCTTAAACAAGATCCATGTGAAAATTCAGTCTGGAGGCACCTAATCTGAAATTCACCTGGCTGGGCTCAGGCTCCACGGCACTGTGCCCACAATGTCTCAGTCTTTGACAGGGCTGACCGGCTGGCAGAGCGAGAAATTAAGTGCTGCTCTGCCTGTCTCCTCTCACCTGTTTCAAATGCAGTAAATGCTCCCTTTCCTTGACTGAAGAAGGTGCAGTTGTGGCATTTCACCAAAGTGAAGATTTCTGTCAGAAAATGTTGGTTTTGATGCTCTGGTTGATCTTGTCATCCCCTCATCTGCTGTCACACTTGAGTGTTCACTTTTCTCAGTGCACTGCTGGATGCACCAAGGCGTAGGTTTGTTTTTTTTGAACAAGAAATGTCAGGATGTGTTTTCAGAAGGTCATTCATAGATATGCAATGGCTGAAGCATGGCAAAAATGTCTCATAAAGCCACCAAGTGTAAACATGTAAAGAAGCATATGTGGAACCCACAGACCAGACATCAACCAATTTACCTCACTGTGCTGTGCAGCTAATATAAACTCCTGGTGACCAGATATTTGACATAGAAGACAACACTGATATTTTACAGAGTTCACAGATGTCTCTTACAGAACTTGGTTTGTAAGTCATAACAGAATATTTCCTGTAATTAAAAATTTTGGTCTCACTTCAAGCTATTTCTCCAGTGGGAATGAAGAGGAATGAGGCTGTTGGAACAACAGAGCAGGATGAGAACTATGTTTTTAACCAGAGCAGGATATATTTTCTAAAGGACAATGTGGCCCGGGGGAATTTCCCACACTCAACCCTGCATTTGATTCTCACCCCATAAAAGGTGACTAAGAAAAACACCTACCTCAGAAAAATTCCCTAGGATTCTCAGTCAAATGAATGGTGATAGTCAGTCTTGCTTTTTTCTGTTAGGTTTACATTGAAGATGCCATCTTAAGACTTTGCAAACTATATACCAAAGCTGAAAGGACTTACTGAAGCATTATCTTGGCTATCTCTGCTACAAGCATATACTGCAATTTAGGCAATTTTTCTTTAGTACTATCAAAGTACTACAGAAACTGCACCAAAGGTGAGGATCTGACCCTCCGAAGTGCAATTTCTTTAGTGCTATTACTTGCCATACATTACAGTCACCTGTTGGCCAAATGTATTCATGACAATTGAGAGACTGATTTAAACCGTTTCTCTGAAACCTGTTCTTTCCTATTCCATTGTTTTAAAGCAATCAGCAGCAGCTTGACAACTAGCTGGCTACCAGTCCTTGTTGGAGAGCAAATCACTCACAGTGATATCAGGGAGATTCCTAGCTATCATCTCTGAGCTTTATTGTTGTCATTACTGGGCCTTATACATGACCACTTGGGAGAAGCAGTTTGAAAAAATGTATGTGCGCAGATAGGTAGATGGTGTGAGACAGAATATTTGACTTAAAGATGAACTAGGTTTATTCTCTGCAATTTTGTGCATGATGAATCTATCCTTTGGGGGGGGGGGGGGTGTGAGAGGAGATCTATGTTGCTTGAAATTCTTCTACTTTTGATTTCTATGCCTTGTACCTTTAAATGCCTAAAAAATGCTTGTTTGTTTGCAGAAATGACAGCCATACCTTTTCCTGTTCGCAGACTGTCAAAGGCTTACTGACTTTGGGTCTTGAGTGTAGAGTCCAGCTAAAATCTGGTGATTAATTTAAACACCCTTCCGTAAACCCCAAAGTATGGTGCACATAGAACTCCAACAAATCCATATATCTGCTGTGACTTTTTCTGAAGGCAGTCTGTATCCTGAAAATACAGTGAAAATATGGCTTCCATAGCCATGCAACTTATTGTCTCTTCATAGGATAAAATGTCTTACATTCATGAGCTTAGTTTTCTTGAAGTAGCAAGAAAAAGTCTTACTTTTCTTTCTTTTAGAGCACAAGTCTGACCCTTACAGTTACTGAATAATTTGGCCTCTTATAATATGCCAGTCATTCTAGTACCTATAAAGAATGTTTAATACAAATAACACAGAGGTTACAGGCTTGCTAGAAATGTTTTTTTTTTTTCTAACACTGGAGGACATGGGAATGCCTTTAAATGACCTTCTGAAAGCTATTGTCAAGCTTATTTTAATATGTCCCTGATATTTTTTTCCTGATATGTCACAGATACACAGTGCACTGAAGAAGTCCTAGGTGTGACTTCTTTCAAATGATAAAAGAAAAAAAAGAAACAAAAAAGGCTCAAGTCACAATATTTTTTAACAAATAGACTTTTCCGTTTTAGAAATGGGTTTTTCAGCAGCTGCATTCTCTCCAATATCAAACAAGTTGGCTTTCCTTGCTGGAAAGCCTCATTTCTCATTCCCCAAATACTTGCAACAATTCCAGTGTTTATTGATCACAGCAGGGCTCCTTAATTGGACTCAGTTACTTAGGCTGTAGGAAGAGGTCAATACCAGCATATGCAGATTGTGAAAAACTTCCCACAAAAGCAGACTCTGTCAAACCATTGATCTCCCAAAGCTAGGATGCGCAGATGCTCTGTAGTTCACACAGAGCATACACGATTACACAGAGAGAAAAGTACTACAAAACAGAAGCAATCATCATAAAATAATGTTACTTACATAGAACTTCTGGACTCAAAAACGCAAAATGTTTTTCACTATAAGGTGATCATCACCCACTGCAGTAATAGCCTTCTACTGGGTTTAGATTAAGTTTACTACTGAGTGTCTTTATAGGTGACTGTGTATATTTACATAAATTCAAAGGTTACCTTCTTTGTGCTACAAAAGGTAAATGAACTGTGAGGTGCCCCTGGATAATTATGATATGAAATTATGTTTCTAGCATATAAAAAAATAACTTCCTGTATGAAGATAGGATGAGAAATATGGGGCTGTTCAGCCTGGAGAAGAGAAGGCTGTGTGGAGACCTCATAGCAGACTTCCAATATCTGAAGGGAGCCTATAGGGATGCTGGGGAGGGTCTCTTCATGAGGGACTGTAGTGAGAGGACAAGGGTTAATGGGTTCAGACTTAGAGGGGAAGTTTAGATTGGATCCGAGAAGAAACTCTTTACTGTGAGGGTGGTGAGGCACTGCAATGGTTTGCCCAGGGAAGTTGTGAATGCTCCATTCCTGGTGGTGTTCAAGGCTGGGTTGAATAGAGCCTTGGGTGGCGTGGCTTAGTGTGAGGTGTCCCTGCCCCTGGTAGGTGGGCTGCAACTAGATGACCTTAAGGTCCTTTCTAACCCTAACTGTTCTACTATTCTATGATTTTGGTTATCATATTGGTTAGGATACAAATTCAAGAATTCTTTTCATGTAATAATGGGCTGCATATTTTCTGTAATAATTATGTCATTTCATTGGTATTCTTAGATACGGATGTGGTTTTATTTACTATGGGATAGTAAGTGTATTCTGGTCCATTTCTTCTCTTTAACAGGTCGCCTAAACTGAGGCACCTATATTCATACTAAGATGCCTCAGTTACTAATCCTAACAGTAAGCTTGATGAATACTTGCATTGATTCAATTACTATAGCAAGTTTGGAAAGTCCAGCGTGAATCCAGAGGTAAAGGGTCTAGACTAGGGAAAAACAAATTATGACATTACGAAGAGTTCTGTAACTTTCTGCCTCCTCCCATGACTTGATAGGAGTGGCCTGCCACAGAACAGTCTGCAAATGTATCCTGAAGATGTTTTCCTCCTGTCCAAAGCTGTCAGACTCCAGGAGGGCAGTATATAGGCAGAGGAGGGCACCAGCAGTCATTGCCAGCACAAGGGTAAGTTATACAAGAAATTACTTGATAGGCACTTCTGCCTTCCTTTTCCTTCCTCATCCTCTCTTTCTTCTCCAGAGAAGTTGAGAGCTGGCATTCCTGCCAATATGAAACTCAGGCTGCAAGTAAGCAGAGTGTTCAGCTTGCCTCATACTCAAAGATACTGCTAAGTACATACATGTCCTGCCTGGGCCACACTCTGCCATTCATGTCACAAAGTGAGGTCAAATGAATGTGATGAGAAACACTTATTTTCATTTGGAGACTTACTGTTGAAGCAGCAGAGTTGGAACATGATCTCTGCCAACTGTTTAAAACACTGCAAGAGCACCGCAGCCCATGGTGACCTCTTTTCCTGCTCAGCCTGCACGTTTCCTTACCTCAGCAATGCTCACTGAAAAATACCCATCTTGAGAAAGCCTAAGTGCTTCACAAGAATTTATTGATTCTGTCTAAACCTTCAAATAAAACCAGTTGGGAAGATGGGCTAAATGGCCCTGTTCCCTGCTTGTGTGTTTCCATCCCTCCATGCTTTCCTGGAGTTTTCTTTCCCCTTCTACCTCACTGGTGAAGTTTTGGCACTCCGCTGCCCTGTAGCTCCCAGGCAGTTGGGATTCCATGGAGGTGGGAGGCACCAGCATGGCCTGTGCCCAAGCTCTGGTGCCCTGCTCAACATCTAAATGAGTGGCCAAGGAGAAGCCGCAGAGGTGTTCTGACCCAGCTGTCCTCTAGGCTGCTTGGCTTTCCTGCCTTTACCCCAACAAGCAGGATAAATAAGGTGAAAGATGCTGGTTTGCTGTACTTGGTACCTTCTTACCAGCTTTGAAATAGCACAGTGTAGTGGAATTCAGTAATCTTTTTGGCTGATTTCTTTCTTTTAAAAATTTTGTTGTAAGATGACCTTGCTTTCTATGATTGTGTGTTCATCTTCGTGGAACTTCTTTGCCTTGAAATTGCAAAGGGATTTAGCTAATACCCTTTTTATTGTTTTTTGCTTTGTTTTGAGAGTTTTTATCATTTTTTTTTTTTATTTCACAAGGTTCAGAAAAAGACCTTTAGATTGGGTTGTATTGTAAGGTTTGTATTTTTATTTTATTCCTCTATTTATTTTAATTAAATGACAGTTTCCCAACATACTCCATTCTTCACAATTTTACCTAAGTTACAAAAAGCATTTTTATAGTTAAAACAGTACAGAAGTTTGAAATAAAACTAAAAATCAATCTATGAACTAAATCTCTTTCCTCAGACAAAATGTATTTTATTTTTGTTTCCATATTTTGCAGAGTGAAGCTTAGGACATTTTTTTTTCTAATGGAGTTCAATGGCTAAGCTTTTATTCTAATAGAGGAGTACTTGTCTAAGCATCTGTCATTTATCAGTGCATTTGTGCTATGTATTGCTAGAACCATTAGCTAAAATAGCAGGACAGAAATCCACTATCAGAGGGATATCAGTTAGCCCCTGGGTTTTTTCTTGGTTTGTATATGATAATTCATTTGTCTTATCAAATGAGTTTGACCCCAGAAGTTCTTTCTATAGATTTTGTGGGGCATGTAGGTTTTAAAAATTATATTATATAAAATACACAAACAAAAATCTTATTAAAACTTCAGAGAGGGTAAGTCTATGTAACAAATTGTTTCAGTTTTCTGATAAAGAAATTATATTTTCTTTTCATGGTAAACAGATAAAAAATATTTTTCATTCAATAATAAATACAGAAGCTCTTTGCATGTTCTTTTCATTGATATAATCCTATGGTGAAATGTTATTTATTTATTATGTAGCATAGATTTTGTCTGAAACACACTTCTTTCCTGTCTGACTCTATCAAGAAATCCAGCATCCTTTTTTTTTGGTGTTCTTTCCAACTTTGATACTACAGCTCAACAAAATGTGATGCTAACAGCCCTAAAGAAAGAAAAGAAATTTAAGTCTCTGGTAATCATAAGGCTGGCATGAAGTCAGCACAAAACAAAGAGGAAGCCCTGGATGAAGCTTAATGCAGGCCTGAGTCACATGCAGTAGAGATAGACACGTCTGTATTCAAATAGGGCTGGAGGAGATGGGGCACTGTTCAAGCCCTTTATGTCCCAGCAAGTCAGCTCTAAATCTTCACAGTTGTAGCTGGGACTTTTCCTTATTCACTCTTGTTTTTTACATTGTTGAACTTGAAAAAAACCCTCCTTTCATCAAAACTGGTATATTTTCACACAAGGAACTATCACTTTGCCCAAATAAATCTATTTCTAAAGTAACACAGATTTTCCTGACAAGTTCTAGGTAGCAGAAGGGTTTAATTTGGCATGCTGGAATTTTCTAGCAGCAATTTTCCAGCATTTTAACATTCAGTAACCACCACGAACACCTCCCACATTCAAGGCCCCATCTGAACAGACTAGCCAAATTCAGCAGGAATCAGGAGAATCTGGGAGGTGAAATAAAAATTCTCACCAGCTGGGCAGGTGACCCGAGTCCTCCCACACAGCTGTAGGACTTGAGGAGTGTCACCACCTTTGGCTTCTTTGTGATCAATGGACTGGACAAGGCAATCACAAGTTTCTGGACACTTTCCACAGTGGGCAGGTCTACAGGGTATTCTCTAGTGGGATATTATATACATGGCAGTCTCCATGCTCATTCTGCTTAACTCCCATATGAAGGGCACTGTAGATATTTCCCTAATGAGCAGCTTTTAGGTTCTCCTACTCTGAATTTAAATTCCTACAAACATACTTTGTGATTAAAATATCTAACTCAATAGTGTAACAATCTGCATGATCACTCCTCTTGTGCCAAATCCTGAAAAAGGTACATTCCAAAAGAAAAAGAAACAGAATGCTGCCTTTCTCTTCTGTGTTCAGTTTGACTCATTGAAATTCTCACAGCTCTTGGGATGATTAAGATTTTGTCACTTTTGCACCTCATTAATTTGCCAATTCACATTAGATGTGTTCTGTATTGGCTTAAAGTAAATGCATTAATTGAGGTCAAACCCTCCTTATAAGCACGGAGATTGCTTCATCACTAGCTTAGCTAGCTGCCTAAATAGTAGATACATTGTTCATTTCTTTGTTGAAAAACTTCAACTATAGCAGGTAAGAAAGGAGTGCCTTGTATTTGTCTTATAGTTCATTGTGGCATATTTCCCAACAGAGGAAAGAAAGATCCTTAATCTTATGTGCTTATGTGGTATTCAAAGTCCAGACTGCTCAATGCCTTATGTAATGCATCTGGAAAACTAGGCCCTTCAGAGGGGTGACTTAAAAGTGTCTGCTGAGTAAGGAACTTGTCTAAAGCTAGTAGCTGCTGGGGTGATCATACAAACAAATGTGATAAATCTGATCTCTCCTCCGAAACCATTTTTATATTTTTTAGGATGTGCATGGAGAAAGTTGGGTGCCCATTGATGGTATGAAAACTGTGCACACTAATAAGCAAGTTTCTTGATGCATCCAGGTGAAAATAAGCTAATGAGCTTAATGCCTAGACAGCAATCTGCACAGCTATTGCAGAGGTTCAGGTACTCCAGCCCTGAGAGGTTTAAACTTCTTCTACCGTAACCTCTGGGTGAGAAAGTAAGAAATAAGGCAGCAGGGTACCTCCATGCCATCTAGTTGAAGCTAGGACATCCAAAATTGCTAAATAATGAGACTAGTTGGAGAATTAACAAAATGGAGTCTGACCCTGCTGCCAAGCGATTAGCTCAGTCTCTGCCAGGCTTGTTGTTTTGGCTTCTATGCTGAGAGGAAAAATCCCCAAGAAGCCTGACTTATCCCAGAGTTAAAAGGAAAGATTAAATATGAATGAAAAAAACCCATCCCAGCATGACTCTGTGATATCAGCAGAACAATAACTCCTATGATCCACTCTTTTGGTTACACTTTTCCATATGCAAGGAAACATTAAAAGAGTTCACTCTTGCTGTTATAGAGCACTTTGCTTTCTAAAGGTGAAATGATTATGTTTCAGCAGTAACAGCACACAGACAACGACTCAACCTTTTTCGTGGAATTTCATGTCCATTATCTGTCTTTTCAGTACACCATTCCCAGTAATGCTGTATAATTTGATGGCAGTCTTGATGGGGAGCAGTATTCTGGCTGTAATGAAGTGTATTATTCATTAGCATTTTGTTGCTGATAGCCTGTTTGGTACTAAGGACCAAGTTCCCACTGTGTATCATTTTCCTTTATTGCTGTGATTATCACTAGATAATCCAGTGTGATTCATGGAATATTTTTTGTTGTTGTTGTAGGTATTAGAGTGATAAATAACTGCAAGAGACATGGAGATCACTCTAATTTAAACTTTAATTAGTTGAACTGATATTAACAGTTTTACTTGGTCGTTTTCTTATTTCACAGCTCTAGAGAGTATAATTGTAAAGAAAAACTAGCAATTAAACATAACACAGTATTGCAGTCATCAATAAACATTCACCTTAATTTTTTTCCACAGCAGGTTCTGTGCCTTAGTAAAGCGTATGTTAGATTAATGGTCTAAGCCTGACTCTGCTGTGCATGAGAATCCACACCAGTAATCCCTTATTTTTTTCACAAGCACTTCTTACCAGGATGGGTATGCACAGGGGTACTCTGCAGTGAGTGCACTTGCAGGGCTCCTCTGCAGTCTTATCTGACAGATTTGCAGCACAAAGGGATGAAGGGGCACTGGTTTACAAAAGTGTGGAACTGAGTAATTTCCACCCACTTTACAGGTGCTGTGAGGGAAAATATCTTCTGTTAATATGCAGCTCTGTGACTACAAACTTCAAACATTTAGACAGAATTGCCTGTATCCAAACTAAGTACATTGCTTCTGTAAATTGGTCAATATGATATTAAAAAATGTTCATTTTATTTCTTTTTTGTTTTCACAAATTCCATTATAAAGTTATTCCAAAACATCATTGATTTGCAAATACTTCCAGTTTTCAACGCAAATTTAAAGTCACTATCTACCTCTTCATTCTACAGCACTACTTGTTTTCCATTTGGGGTTCCTCTTTCCTGTGTATGTTCACAATGTCATATGAAACTGATCTTTCCAAGTCTGTATCACGTTGGATTCTTACAGTTTTCACTGTGCCTGGCCACTACCCACAGTTCTTTCCCTTTTCATCACTTACAATTGCTAAGGCTGCAACTCACAGCCATTCTCACTGTGTGTTTGTAATGTTTATACATTTGGTTCTTACACAGCTTATGCCAGGCCTCAAGATTAGTTAGTTCTTTCTGTACACAGAAATGCTCTTCTGCACATTTAATACTGGTGCACTGCAGTTTTGTTGTGCTTTGTGTTTTGATTCTTACAAGAAGAAATGGCTGTTTTGTTGTATGCCCTTTTTTTTCACCTGCCATGGAAAGAATGGAGGAGGTAATTTAAATCACTGTCAAGTTTACCACATCTACAATTTACCTTAATTTTTGTCTTTAACCCTGTAATTGCTGATCATTTTTTGATCCTTTCAACAGCGCTGCATTTGTTATCAGAGCAGAATTTTGCACTTTGCAGGAGAGTATTTTGTTGATCTAGAAGGTTTCCACTGATGCAGCAGGATTATGGTCACAGTTATAGCTTTTAGCTGAGAATGATAACCATTCATGCTGTCTAATGGGAGGATATGAGAGACAGATGCTGCCCTGAGTGTATGGTAATGCAGTATAGGAAGAGGTAACACGTGAGTTTTAAGGTGTACGTGTACAGCAAAAACATGTATGGAACCCCCAGTTGTTCTGTGCTGATCTAGAGTAGGAGAGGAGCTGATGTGCAGATTTTTATAAGAATACACATGGTTTTCTTAAGGAATAGTGTCTTAAATAAAGACTGAACATGCGTTTGTCTTTACAAGTAGCTGGGTTTCAGGGAATGAAATGTGTTTTAATGAGTCCTAAACCTTCCTGTTAGGTTTAAATAAATTTTTTTAATGATTTTATTTTCAATAGCTAAGCCTTCCTATGTGCTGAAGCACTTACCTCATAGTTATCCAGGTAGGAAGCCTTCTGGATATCCTTTAAGCAGTCTAAGGAGGCATCTTGAGGGGCTTGTTGAGAAGATGTGCATATGAGAATGTTCTCATGTAATGTATATGTTACACGTTCTCCCACTACAAAGCTGGGAATAGATATTGTACTGCTAGAAAGGCAGTCAACCACTGCCCACAGGCTAAATCCTGTCTGAAGAACAGTTCAGCTGTCTGATGGCTAAGTCCCTTCTGTCCTCTTTCTTCAGTGGTCCATGCTGGCATGACTGAACACATAGGTCTCTCCCTGATCATACTGCAGATGCACCATTCAGGAATGAATGCCAAGCTTATTAGATAATAGCACATCACAAATGGCTGTTTGGAGCACCTATCAGCTCTGGGACAAGCACATCTGGTCACAGGGTGGAAATTTACACCGTGTGCTCTTTCAATGCCCTTTTGAGAGCGTACAAGGCATAACCTGGACAGAAGTTGGGCACCTCTATGCTGCTACCTAAGAGCTAAGAAGTAAAGATGACTGAAGGAGAAAAAACAGATCTCCTCACTCTAACTTTTTTAAGTGTGTTAAATTAGAAGGGAAAACATCCCTTCCACCTAACTTATAGGAAGCTGGCTTTGCTATTTTACTGGATTGCTGCTGGAACAATACAGCAAATATTTTTGCATAATGTTTCCTTATAGGGTGGATTTGTAATGAATAAATCTGATGGCAGTGGGCTGACAAACAAGGAAAATATTGATTTCAAGTGCCAAGAGATACAAGAACAGAGTAGGATAGGTGTCAAGTTCTTCTGGGGATGCTATGACAAGTATTAAGTCCTTGTGTTCATCTCAATGATATCCGAATGAAAATATTATGAGGTAGGCAGCCATACAAACATTAATGGCCCACCAGGGGGAACAGAACATTCCTGTACATTCAGTATAGGCAGGCAAATTATTTGCACAAAAAAGGCTTGCTAATTGAGTCCTTAAAAGGGGAAAATAAACCATATCCTGAAGTAATGAGCTCTCAAGATCTCCCAGGCAGAGACTGCACCGGATCCTGGTATCATTTGTACCAGCAGAAATTGCTTCATTGGTTAGCAGAGATCAGACCCACAAAGGTCCTAATTTTGATTTCATTGGCATTATTTTTTATTTTTTATATAAAAGATTCTTTTTTTTCCTCATTGCTCAGTATTTTACTTCCATGGAATCTGAAGCTGCAGCTCCAGAATGGAGGGAAGAATGAACAACAAATACAGCCAAAGAAAGCAGCAGGAAAAAGGCCAAGATTTGGGGGCAAACATGTCATGGGGGCATACTGAGAATGAGATTTCATGGCTCCTTGTTCTTCTTTAGGATCATAGAATCGTAGAATGGCTAGGATTGGAAGGGACCTTAAACATCATCTAGTTTCAACCCTGCTGCCATGGGAGAGCAACACCTTCCACTAGACCAAGGGCTCAAAACCCTATCCAGCCTGGCCTTGAACAGATCCAGGGATGGGGTCAGGAAAAATTTCTTTGGGCAGTATGTTCCAGTGAATCACCACTCTCACAGTGATGAATCTAATTAAATCTGCCCTCTTTCAGTGTAAAGCTATTGTCCCTTGTGCTGTCACTACATGCCCTTTAAAAAGGTCCTCTCCAGATGAGGAATGAGGATACAGCTGCACTGCTAGTAGTAGCATTAAGAAGTTTTGTATTGAAAATAGCTGAGCTTGAATGTGAACTGCAGGTAGCCATGCACGCCACATGCCTTTCCCCCTTAGACACTTCTCTATGTGTCCCTGTGGCAATTAGCAGGGCTGGCATAACACCATCTTAGAGATTGCTTTTGAACCACTTTAAGCTTACCACAAACCTAGTTTATTAGTGACACATACCTGTTTTGTTTCATTTCAGTGCATTTGTGTTTTGATTTTTAGATAAGCCACAATGCTTTAACATTAAATAAATTGCTGAAGTTGTTTTGAAGCTGAACCTGAAGGAAATCAGCATTCAACTATTGTCTTCATCCACAGTTGCACATGACATAGCCATGGGTTCAAAATATGGAAATTGAAGTGGGACTCCTGGGCCACACACAGCTTGTAGGAAGTTGAGGCGCAGTTCCTGTGCTGGAAGGAGGTCAGGAGATGATATAAGGATGTGTGTCTGCCTGTGATCCTCCTGAGTGGTCCTCACCTGAGGACTGAACTGAGGCTTGTGCTGGAGTGGGCTGGCCTTTGCATGGACAGCTTTCCTGATGAGGACACCTTGTGCATCCCCATAGCCTCTGCTGGTCTCTAAGTGCCTCCTGAATATCCTACACCCAGCCTTCAAATGCTCTGAAGTTTGCATTTTCTTAAATGTCATCATTGTATCTTTTTTTTTTCTTCTGAGAAAATACTTCAACCAGCTGAGGATTGCTTCATTCAGAAACACAGTTGTGCAGTCATATACTAAGACTTTATGGATGTCACTGTATGATTCCTCCTTTTGTGTCGTGCTTTTCCCTGATGTCTTTTCAGACAAAAGCTTTTATTCTGTTGTCCTCCGTTGTAGCTTACTCTTCAGTGGATGCTTCATGTCCTAAGCTTCAGCACAGACATTTTTAGCTTCTAAACTGAAAAATATTTTTCTTTCTTTTTATTATACTTTACTGTATCTGGCTTCTTCCTTCACAGAGCTTTTCATGGTAGAATATGAGGAAATCTGGATTCTGCTTTTTCAAGGTGGTCTCTGAAATCCTCTCCTCTTCTAGAGGTCAAATAGACCTTATTTCTTGTCCTCTGTTCAATTGCATGTCTCAATGCTGATGCCCTCCCTTTCTCTTCCCTGCAGTTTAGAGCAGCCAGCTCACCAATATAGTGAAGCTCTGCATGTCTGGTGTTCCCATGGGTCTGGGTAATGGCTTCCCAAGTGCCTAGAGAGGACCAGACTCCAAGTGTGTCAGTCTCTGCTAGAAGGAGATGCTTGGTCATTGTATTTGAAAAACCTAACCTGCATATAGTGGTCATGCCTATAAGTGGGAGCCTTTGTTGTTTTCACAGATACTAGTCAATCTTTTTTATTTATTTTGTTTTATTATTTTTTTTTCCTGGAATATTGTTACTTAGAATACAAATGTAAAAACATAGGTCTGGATTACAGTGTGTAATATGTTAGCCACATGCAGTTATATTCACTGCTCATTTCAGAAATGCAACTCAATGCAAAATCAGGAGTCATGAAAGGAAATTCCTTCTCTGCACCAATTTTTTTGTCAATGTGGCTTCATTTTGTTGAAAGACAGAAAACAGGGAAGGAAAATGCAATCAACAGTTATCCAGCTGGCTTTGCAAAGGCCTGATAGTTTGTGTGTTCCTGTTACACGCTAAATGAATGGAAAAAAAATGAGTGTCCCTCAAGATGAGATTGGGGGTAAAAGAGTGAAGCACCATGGCATGGTTTGGTCATACATTGCTAGAAGATGAAAACCAGGATCTCTTCGCGTCAAGCTAAAAATTGGTGAGAATCAACAAGCCAAAATCTAGCATCTCTTAAATCACAAGACTATGTCAATTCTTGAAATGTAATTGGCAGTGCATGATAGCAATTGAAGCCAAACAAGAGCTTCATATCTTTGTCTTGCAGTCACCTCTCAAAAATAAGCATACATAATTTAATATTTAAAAAGTATGCTGTGAATTTTAGGTAATCTGGCTGAGGAAAAAAGTGCTCTTTTAGTTTCCCATTTTTGCCCTGGTATTAGTCACTGGGCTAATACCATCCATCACAAGAATACATGAGGAATTGTAGACCTCAAAAGGAAACTCAAAGGAAAGGCTGTAGTTTTATAATGAAGTCACTCCAGAGACTCTCTTGGCACATATAAAAATTCTTCTGATGCAAATGAGAATAAAATCAAAACATTAGCTTTGAGATACAGACAGATTTCCCCCATTGCATAATTTCTTTTGTCCTCAAGTCTTCAATGCTCGGCAATAATTGCTGGAATGCCAGTAACTCTCAACCAGCTTGACATAAATGTTATGAAATCTCACATTGGAGCACAGAAGTTGAGGCTGTAGATTTCTGGAACATCTATCACTGCACTGTTTATGCTGCAACAAAAAAGTGCCAGAGAATTTATTGCATACAGGGTAAAATAAGTATATTTCTCTTCTGAGCCAACTGTGAGTCTTTTATCTGCATGGAAGATTTCCTTTACCTGTTTTGAAAGTCATTCTGTGGGGAAGAATCATAACGATGGCATGCAATTTCAGTGCTCAACTACAAAGGAAAATTCATGAAAAGCATGCTGCACAGATAGATAATGAAGCCCTGGAAGAAGTCAATGTTACTTTTGGGATATGAGACACTTCCTGGTCTGGTAAGCACTCAACAAAATGTATAATTTTTTAAGTTTTGATCTTATGTAGAAATACCCTGGTTATATGAGGAAAAAGAAAATAGATCCCTGTTATGAAGCAGATGTTCAAAAGATGTTAAATTCTATAACTATCTGGGAAATTGAAGGCCAGGTTGGATGGGAGTTTGAGCAATCTGATCTAGTGGGAGGTGTCCCTGTCCATGGCAGGAGGGTTGGAACTGGATGATCTTAAGTTCCTTTCCAACCCTATGCATTCTATTATTGCTATAAAGGACAGATTCTTAGAAGACAGTTGTAAATATTCAGTGCTTGCTTAATGATCAGTCCCTGAAATCTCTTTGAACAGTGCAGGTCAAAATGCTTGACCTAAAATCCTTTGCAATTACTAAAAAGACCCGTGAACTCCTTGAATTCAGCCCTGTGAGCACAATTTAACACTGAAAATGCCTTTAATGACAATGACAGGGAGATTGCAAGATGTACAGGTGACATTCCCCATCAAATAACGTATCTCACATTGTGGACTCAAAATCCAGCATTGTAACAGCTTCCTTGCAGCCTTCTGAACTTGCTGTGTGAAGCAGCTGGATGAAACTTGAAGATGAAAGAGTCAAGAGACTAAATGTATTGCTGTGCTTTGACTTAATATTTTGCTGGAATTGTTGCATAACTTTGTGCTGGTATTTTATTTTTCCCAATATACTTTAAGAAAGCTGTTGACTCATTTATTTGGCCTTCTAGCCAGCTAGAAATATGAGGTGAATGAATTGACCATTTTGCTGAGTATCTCTACAGTGAGATTGAGTCACTATGATACACTGTGTATTTTGAATCACCTGAAATTTATTTATATTTCTTCCTAAAATGTACTCATGGTCTAGGCTTCAGAAATGAGATAATTTAATACTTTTTGGATAAGTATTTCAGGAAATAATGTCATCTGTTTTTTTAAAAATAAGCCTTCACTGGAAGCAATGGGCAGTTTCCTGGAGATTGCTCCCTTCCACCGGGTCATAGACTTACAGCTCCTGCTGTTAAACATGCAGTATACACTGGCGCTTTTCACTAGACTCTGAGAGCAAGAGTGGTCTCATTGTAAGTCTGTGCTATCATGACTTTGGTTTCTGAATACTCAAATCTATTCTCATCCCCTCACCTCTATTTTTTTTGTTTTCCCTCTTCATTGACTGGGCCATAATTTTGCAAATGTATGATTTTTTTTTGTAACTGAAGTTGTCAAGAAGCCATTATTGATCCGCATGATGCAGCTACTGAAGTTTTTTATGATCTGCTGTAATTTATGCTGGTGTCTGCAGTTCCCAGCATTTATCCTATAGTAGCTGACTATAGTAGGTTCATTGTTATAAGGTGCATGGCAGAGGGGACAAAACTGGCTGAAGGCTCACCTTCGTTGACCTTTGAGAGATCCATCATCCTTTTGGAAACCCTGTCTGGGCACCTCTAGCTCTGACATGGCTCTGCTATGTACAGGTTTTGATTTAAATGTGACTTACAAGAAAGAAAATTTAAATTGAGACCACTGTTTAATTCAAGTCAAACCCCTTGTGCATAATATGAAAATGCCTCATTCTCTAGTTCCTTTCTATGGTAAATTGCCACGTAAAGGTTTGGTATCAAATGAGATGTACACACATTTCTCAGAATTGTTAATAGTGTATTGGAGGAAAAAGTATGTGGTCTTTAAGTTCAGAAATGTAGTCTAATTATATTACAGCTATTGAATTATTTTTAAATAACTCTTCTATTCCCTGTTTACTGTAATTGAATATTTTTAACTTGTTGTAATGGATAAATGCTACTAAGAAGAATGTGAATTCAGGGCAAATAATAGTAAAATTTAGCATCTTAACAAAAAGAAGTTCCAAATGTATAAAAACTGCAGAAAATAAACATCTCTTATACACTGCTTTGTAAAGTTCACAAGGCATTCAAATCCTAATGGGTAAACCTCCAATTTCTCAGACAGACATGTGCCCACTACACAGAGGCACTTCTGAAGGGATGTTGCACTCCAGCATGGACCTTAACAGCATGAGAAATCACTAGCCAAATCACTGGATAAGAAAAGGTAATATGTGACAATTTATACTACTAATTAGTTTTAAGCACTCATGTTCATTATGAGCACATAATGTATGACAGAAGATTTTGGCAAACGTTTCAGCGGGAGTGCAATTTTCCAAAGGCAGTTTGGTAATCTGTGTGTAGCCCCTTGTGTTATGGCTGTTGGACAACAAGGGCAGCTTGGGATAAAAGCAGTATCTTCACACCTTTGTGATAACAGAATTAATTACAATCTATTTCAACACTGATTTGTTAGAGAATCCTTTCTGATGAGCTCTGAAAAATATTTCAAAAAGGGTGTTAAAATGTTGTGAGAAATAACTTACAGCCCTTTGATCAGGGAAATAACAGCTTATGGTACTGACATAATTGTCAAAATTGTAAGTAGCATAATTATAAATCTTACCAGCTGTTCATGTACTCATGCATTTGTTAACCTGATCTGATCTGGTATGAGACAGGTTGGGTGCCAGATAGACGCTGTACAGAGGGGATTAAGATTTTTTCTATTGAAGTACCACCTTTGGAATGTGTTTTTCCACATTCTTGCTATCAGTCCTGCTGCTATATTTTCCTTTACCATTTTTGTTATATGGCTGTATATGTTGGGTGTGATTTGATTGTTTATTTGTAATATTCATCCAAATGCTGGTACTTCTGTTGCAAGGCATATGTTCCTACAATTTTATAGCTTCATTGTTATTGCAAGTGTGATTTTTGTCAGTTCAGTTTTCTTGTAGCAAAAATTCATAAAATCTTAATATTCTTGCAACTTATAAATCAGACATGCAAGTGCCAATAAACCTCTGTGATTTAACTCTTCTCATATATGTAGAGCAGCACAGGACTTGTATTTACACCATGTGGTTGAGTATGGTTTATAGCATCCCCATTAGAAACTGGGATTATCTATCAGTATTTTTGATCTTCGTCTTGATTAGCAACAGCAATGATTTTGGCTGCACATTTACCCTGAATTTCTATTGGGAGGTAAGACTGGAGTTATCAGCATCAAATGACTGAGTTTAGATTGCTTAAATGAACAAGAACAGTTAAATCAAATGTCCATGTTGACAATCTTATGTAAATCAATTTGGCTGTTCTAACCCGAAGCCAGAAATCTGAACAGATTTGTTTGCAAAAGTATTGATCTTTTTTTTACTTGAAATAGTCTTCAGTGCCTTGTGTTACTGGAAAGCATGCACGATGTCTTTTATGGGGAAAAGCAATTGGTTTTTTTCTGCCATAATGTACTGTCAAAGAGATAATCCAGTCACCTACTAGCAATATAGGTTAATTAAAAACCTTAAGAGATCAAAGGATGATTCATCCTGTTTGATTACTTCATGTCTTTGTCCTCTAACTTGCATTTTATCTTGTTATTTCACATTCTGCGTAAGGAAGTGCACAGATGCGCAGATGGCACCTATTCAAGGTGCAATTTGCAAAATCACATGTTAAAAGCCAGTTTTGGTTATGCACATAAGGTTTTGCAGTCTCCTTTGATAATGCCTGGTGGTACACCACATAATGTTCTCTTAATAAAGGTCTGTTGGCATTCCAGCTCACAGGGTTTAATTATGAAGGCCTGTGGCTTGGGAATTTAACTGGGGACTTCACACGCCTTACAGATAGCAGTTGCTAGCAAAACCAGTCAGTCTGTGATGATATCACTGCCATCAAGCTAGTATTTTTACTATAAAATGGCAAAAGTGCCAGTGCAAATCAAGTCTGCTGCAAGAGGCAACAGAGATATTGAACCTTCTCTGTATGTCTTTTTGGGCCTAGTCCTTGCGCACTTAATACATCAATGTTTTATTGTGAGTAGTATAGATCAGTTGTCAGCACTTCTCAAAGAAAACAACTGTAAACAGAGACTGGTAATGTGCTGGCTTTTTTCAGAGTACATTCTGTGTTTTGATAGCAGTTATTAATGTCCTCCAAGAGTGATACAATAAATTGGCTTTTCCTACATCTATGAAATAATTTGCCACTGGATTGCCACTCATTTATAGCAAAAGTTATTTATACGTTTAATGATATTCAGTACAACTACAGGGAGTAAGTAGATTCCTTGAGTGATATCCTCTGGCAGTATTGAACAAGCTCCTTACCTGGCCTTGATTCAGTAAAAGAGTGCCAGCTTAGAGCTGCTGTACCCCTGGGTTGTTGATACCTTTTAAAAAGCAAAAGTTTTATGGGAAAGCGATTAAAGTGCTACTGGGAAATAGCCACCAAGTTGGAAGAGGCCTGATCAGGTACTACTATTCTAGTGACACCTGCTATAGTTTGGAAAGATTCTTTTATCATCAAAGTAGGTAAAGGCTGAAGTTTGATAATAATTTTCTGTCATAAGGCAAGATAACAGCAGTGACCTAAGGAGAAACTGAAGCTGATTTTATATTTGGTATTCACATTAATTTTTATTTAGTAGGAAAACAAAATAATGTCAGTAATGCTGTATAAGCATTTTAATTTGGATAAAAAATGCTTTTTGGGCAAAGTTCTGCATTTCCCCCAATTTACGCTATTCTGCTCATATCAAGGAGTCATTTCAAAACCTACAAATGAGTTTTCTTTAATTAGTAACCCATTAATGGGGATTCAGACAACAGATGCAGGCTAAATCTAATCTGAAGTAATCCTCTTGCTCCAGAATTGTGTGAAGAATGGATGGCAGGATCTCGGAAATTTGGGATATTTGGCACTGTCTACTGTCTGCCTCTAGATATTCTCTTACTGCATTGCAAGACTTGCTAATGTTAACATAGTTTTATCATCCTGGTGCTTATTAAGCCATGTTCGGTTTCTCCTTTCTTTCAGACCTGCCAATATTTAAAAAATTTCAGACAAATTCCACATGTTTTTTTCTGGTTTTCCACCTTTCAGTGAGTGTTCCAGCTCCACCCATTTGTGTCTTACTGGAAGAAAGTATGTAAGGACATACCAGATGTAAAAAGACAACAGGGAGTGGTTTTAATATTAAATCAATTAAGTCCACCTGTCAATCTTGCTGCTACTAAAAAATGTCTAATTGGACTCAGGTATTTAGTCCAGCAGCAGTGGCTTCTAAAGTTCCTCAACACAGGCTGCATGTGGTGAGACATGAAAAACCCAGGATCCCGCCACCCATCCCATCAGGGACACTTGCCACTGGTGCTGCCTGATAACAGCACTTACTCCTCTGCGGAAATATTTCCTGGTTTTCACAGCTGGACATCTTCTTGGGTAATTAAAACGTGGTGGTAATCTTGTGCTTTTATATGATTTATAGAAATCCTGTAGATGTGGGAAGGAAAGGTCAGGATGGCTTTTGTTGAGGAAATTTAGTGTTTGCATAACATCCAACTTCTGTCTGAGTGCTTACTAAAGATGTTAAAACAGCTGTGAAAATTATGCCAATTAGTTATCTGTAGAAGAGTTAATACACTTACAAAAGCTTTTCTCTACTGCTTTACCTAAATGGCTAAATGCTACTTTGAATGACTGCTGGCGAAAATAAAATTTTCTGTTACAAAACATAACTTCTTCTCTCAGTTAAATTTTCGCCTTTAGTTGTTTAAATCAGATCAGTTCTGTTGTTTCCCAAATTATTCTCTTAGAATCTGCACCACTGATTTTAATGATAAATGTAAAGCCATCAGACTCAAATATTTTTGCCTACTTTAAAGCTCTTCCAAGCATGATGGATTTACATATTCAAGTCATCCCAGAAGTTCTCAGTATTGCCTCCTTTTTCTGACAGACTGAATGAGGAAAAAACCCATATACAGAAACTTAGCTGGCAGGTAATGCTGAAACTGATCTGAATGTTGTGCTAGTAAGGCTCAAGTGAGCCAGAGGCAGGGAACAAGAAGGTTCAGATGGAAACACGTATACAATACACAGATACCTCTACGTACAGAAGGGAAATTTCTCTTCTGTTCAGCCCATGCCATGGAGCTCCGCATTCATCAGCTCCTTAAATGACACACAAAGCTAGATTTCCAAGCAAATTGGCAGTGGCACTGAATGGAGGTGGCATTTTCCTAATAAAGAAATGCACGGTGGATTTAGTGAGCTGGGGTTCACTTTACCAAGGTTTTGGGGGTACACAGTGGGGAAGAAACCTGGATGAAATGTTCCAATTTTGATGTTCAATAAGATTTCAGATGCTTGATTTGAAGTGGACATTCTGCATTTGGGAATTAGTTTAATTATTTTCAAAGGTTAAATCAAACTTGACAGGTTTGTTTCGTATGCAGGTAACAGTAAAACATTCAAATTTTTGTTGATTAAAACATAATTATGCTCACAGTACTCTTTCATATCCATGACTGTGCAGTTTGGAAAGCCTGATAAAAGCAACAAAACTTGTCCTTCACTGCTTATTTCTTCTGTCTTTCATAGAGTGTAAAGAAAATTTTTTCCCCACTGATTCCTGTCAGAGACACAGGTCCTTTTAAACCTGGATTTCTGGGAACAGACTTGTGCCAGATTCTGCAAGCTCTTAAAAAAAAGCCAATATATTTTCTATGTTGGTGTGCTTTATACCAATATGTTTTCAATGTTGGTGCGCACTATGTTGCCATTTCATAGTCCCAAGGTTTGCTTTGTGCTATGGAAACCAGAAATAGATTAATTAAGATGCTTGCTTTCTTTAAATAACACAAAATACTGTGTGAATGCCAGAATGGCAGGGTACTGGTCATAATCAGCATTTGTGGATATGGTATTCGGAGTTTCAATTTTTTTTTTTTTAGTTTTAATTTTGGGGAAACCTCTCTTTTATTTAAAATTGCGATCTTATTTATAGATAATCTGTCATTAACAACTCCCTGCTCAGCAAATTAATTCTATCTAGACCAGAGACTGCAATCTGGAAATCTTAAGAGTGTTTGGTTAATTAACTCATAATTTGATTTATCCACATGATAATCAGCTCCTGAAGATCAATAAATTCTCATTCAGGATAAATAAATTGGATTGAGGAAACAGTTAATACTATAATAACAGTAGTGCCTAGTTGGGCTCATTTGTGTACATATTTCACTTGTTAATCACCAATCAATTTGAAATTAAATTTGCTGCAGGGCCTGAATTGTTTTATTTCTTTTCACCAGCTGAGAAATGGAAAGATCTGGTGTGGAAAGTTTAAGACACTGCTGGAAAAAACGTCAGTATGATTTACCACAGAACCTTTTAATTTTACCTTAACATGCAGACTGGATATAATTTTATTCTCATTTTTCACTCCTCACAGCATGGAATTGTCTCTTATTTAAGCTTCTGAAATGAATTCCAGTAGTTCGGGCTGTGCATACTTAATCCTCATCATGGATGCCCTTTTCACATTTTCTTTCTCATCAAGATTTTTAAGGCATGCTTATTGGTAAGGAAGACTAGTGGGACACACAAGACATTTTAATAAGCTGTTATAAATCTTTGAGGACAAACGCCTCCTTTGAGTTTGATTTCCTCTAAAAATGTTTGCTTGAGTGCAGTTGAAAGGTACTGTAATGATAATTTTATAGATCAAGGGGTTGTCAAATGGCATCCTGATTTTGTAGCATCTCCCACGTAGACAGAATCCCTCTTTAAAAGAAATGTCTTGGAAATCTTATCAAAGGATAAATATAACATAGGATTGTTTGTATTGTAATTTTCCTAAATGTAAGAACAAAAATTAATCGTAAAATTAGACCAGAATGGCAAAACCTATATACAATAAACCCTCTTGTCTAGAATTTCTCAATACTTTAATCTGTGGGTTATGGAATTAGTGATATAGTGGAGTCACACATCTGAGTCAGCTGCTCTTTTAGACATATGTCTAAAAAGATGTTAAGATGCTTAACCTTATAAAAGTCAAGTCAGACTGTCCAGTGAGCATTTGTCTTCCAATAGACAACATTACAGGCATTTATTTATTTTTTTTTCATGTACTTCACAGAGCTCCATCAATCTACAGTCTTCATGCTTTAAAACTGTTACTGCTTCTACGGTGTTTCTCTTCAAAAGTGTATGCACACTGGCGCTTTAACACAAATTAACACAAAATCACCCTTCTACCTATAATGAATGGGTATTTTTTATCATATACTATTGTCACTGTTAACATCTCTGGTGTTAGGATTGACAGATTTTTAGATAGATTTGTTGTGCAGTGATTTTTAATACTGTAAGGCCTGATCTAAGGTCAGACACCACAATGAGCAGCTTTGGCTTCTGGAGTGCTCAGTATTTACAAACTTCATGAAAATCAATCAACCTTTTAAGAAATTAAGAGATATTAATCATATTGTCAGCTTCTGAAGCTGATATAAATGGCTATAGCTAAACAAAAGAAATTACAAAAATCAATGACACTGTGCTCTTTTTTGCTAGTGAAAGATCTGAGGCATTGGGCATTTTCTGCCCCATGTTTCATTACTACGTGTTCCCCACACTCATAGGGATATCATTGCTCTTTGCAACACAATCATTGCGACTTCAAGATTTGCTCTTTTGAAAACTCTAAAGTAGGTTAATCTCCAGCTTATAAATGTAGCTCACAGCTGAGTAGGCTCCACAGACTGAACACCTGCATCATGTTCAAACAAAAGTGCCTTCAGTGGAGTTTTTACCATTACACTTAAATATAAACTTTGTGCCAGTCTAATGGTTATCTTAGGCACATTAAAATAGCTACAATTCATAACATAACTGAAAACCTCCAAACCCTGCTGCTAAATAATCATCCTATGCCTTGGTAACATGACCAGGTGTCATGGGTTCAACAGCAGCAAGCATATTTTTTTTTGTAGTAGATGGTGCAGCACTGTGTTTTCGGTTTTCGGCCTGGGAACAGCACTGATGACACCAGTGTTTATAGTTATGGCTTAGAATGTTTAGGCTGGCCAAGGACTTTCTGAGTCTCATGCTCTGCCAGGGAGGAGAGGAAGCTGGGGGAGGATGAGAGGAAGCAGACACAGGACACCTGACCTAAACTGACCAAAGAGGTATTCCACACTACAGCACATCATGGCCAGGATGTAGAAATGGAGAGCAGAGACCCAGAAGGGGGGGGAGGGAGGGCACTGTGTGGTCTGACTGGGTACAAGATGAAGAGGGTGCCCTGTTTGGTTGGGCTGGGTACAAATTAGATGGTGAGCTGCTGTATTCTTTCCTTGTATTTGCCTTGTCATTATTATTACTGGTGGTAGCAGTAATGATTTGTGTTATACCTTAGCTACTAAACTGTTCTTATCTCAACCTGTGGGAGCTGCATTCTTCCCATTCTCCTCCCCATCCCCCCAGGACTGGGGAAGAAAGAGGAGAGAGTGAGTGAGCAGAACTGCATGAAGGCCTCAAACCTCGACATCAGGGTATAGGAATTGTCCTTCACTGGTTTCATGGTCAGACAGGATCATTTTTTGACCTGTTATTCACCTTTCTTGCTGCCAGCTTTCCATCCCCAGAGTTTCCACCCATATGTTTGATTCACTGTTCTTGAGGGTGGCTATTGGGGGTTATTGATGCAAGTTGGCTGTTAGGGGCTATACAGTCCCACTATTTGATGAAAGATACTCATGCAGCTGCAGGAAGTGGACTAGAGAGTTCTCTCATCATACCTGGAAAGGAGCACACATGAGGTCTCTGGGTGTTCATGTGGTATACATAGAATCATAGAATAGTTAGGGTTGGAAAGGACCTTAAGGTCATCTAGTTGCAACCCCCCTACCATGGGTAGGGAAAGCTCACACTAAACCATGTCACCCAAGGCTATCTCCAACCCAGCCTTGAACACTGCCAGCGATGGAGCAGTCACAACTTCCTTGGACAATCCACTCCAGTGGCTCACCACCCTTACACTAAAGAATTTCTTCCTCACATCCAATCTAAACTTCCCCTTTTTAAGTCTGAACCCATTACGTTTTGTCTTATCACTACAGTCCCTCATGAAGAATCCCTCCCCAGCATCCCTATAGGCCCCCTTCTGATACTGGAAGGCTGCTATGAGGTCTGCACGCAGCCTTCTATTCTCCAGGCTCAACAGCCCCAACTCTATCATCCTATCTTCATACAGGAGGTGCTCCAGTCCCCTCATCATCTTCCGGGCCCTCCTCTGCACTTGTTCCAACAGTTCCATCTCCTTTTTATGTTGAGGACACCAAAACTGCACACAATACTCCAAGTGAGGTCTCACGAGAGCAGTGTAGAGGGGCAGGATCACCTTCCTCAATCTGCTTTTCACACTCCTTTTGATGCAGCCCAGGACAATGTCGGCTTTCTGGACTGCAAGAGCACACTGCCAGCTCATATTCATTTTCTCATCGACCAACACCTTCAACTCCTTCTCCTCAGGGCTGCTCAAAATCTCTCTGCCCAATCTGTAACTGTACCTGGGATTGCTCCGACCCAGGTGTAGGACCTTGCACTTGGCATGATTAAACTTGATCAGGTTGGCATCAGCCCACCTCACAAGCATGTCAAGATCCATCTGGATGGCATTCCTTCCCTCCAATGTATCAACCAAACCACACAGCTTGGTGTCATAGGCAAACTTGCTGAGGGCGCACTCAATCCACTGTCCATGTCACTGACAAAGATGTTGAACAAGACTGGTCCCAACACTGATCCCTGATATACACCTCTTGTTACTGGTCCCCAGTTGGACATTGAGCCATTGAGCACAACTCTTTGCATGCAGCCATCCAGCCAATTCTTTATCCACCGAGTGGTCTACCTATCAAATTGATGTGTCTCCAACTTAGAGACAAGGATGTCATGTGCAACAGTGTCAAACGCTTTGCATAAGTCCAGATAGATGACAACAACCACTCTACCCAGTCCATCAGTTCCGTAGCCCCATCATAGAAGGCCACCAAATTGTTCAGGCAGGATTCCACCTTAGTGAAACCATGCTGGCTGTCACCAAGCACCTTGTTTTTCATGTACCTCAGCATGCCTTCCAGGAGAATACGCTCCAAGATTTTGCCAGGCACAGAGGTGAGACTGACTGGTCTGTAGTTCCATGGTTCATTCATTTTCCCCTTCTTGAAAATGGGCATTGTATTTCCCTTTTTCCAGTCACTGGGAACTTCACCTTACTGCGAAGATTTTTCAAATATGATGAACAATGGTTTAGCAACTTCATTTGCCTGCTCCTTCAGGACCTCCGGATGAATTTTGTCAGGTCCCATGGACCTGTGTACATTCAGGTTCTTAAGTTGGTTTCAAACCAGATTCCTACAGTGGGCCCATGGTCTTCATTCTCACTGTCCCTGCATCTGCCTTCCATGACTTGGGCTGTATGGTCAGAACATTTTCTGGTGAAGACTGAGGCAAAGAAGACATTAAGAACCTCAGCTTTCTCCAAATCCAACACTTGGCTAGGCCTTCTGACCTGCTGGTAGGTATCTGCTGGTGCTCTGTGTTGAGGAAGGGAAAATCATCAAGTATGATGTGCTGAACAGGTGGTAGGTGCCATAATTTGTATTTGCTGTTACTTTTCTCAGTAACTGGGGACTGCAACAAAGTGGGATGTCAAGTGTCTCCAGAAATGAATTTCTGAGTTTTGATTTTGGGCTGGCATTTTTAATATCATGTTGTCTGGCTTAAGCTCAGGCTGGTAGGACAAATCTTGGCTGCCATTGCTTGAATGGTGTGTGAGTGTAATTTTTCTGGGAGAGGAGACCTTGAGGTTTTCCTTTAAAATAAAAGGATTTGTATTTTAAGGCTTCTCTACTGACAGATTTGTTTTCCTAAAGATTATTGTTCAGAAAGAGTGCAGCTGCATCCTGCCTTCTATTTTACTAACCAATTTCTGTGGGAATCGAAATCTGCCCTTTACTAGACATTCTTGGTAATTACGGGGAAAGGAAGAGGAAAGATTGTATTGATCTCAAATACTGTGTGTTGGTCAATGGGTACGCATAAGGAGTCATGTCATGTAACAGATAAACTAACTATAATATTTGTAATTGATTGATTGGTCATTGATTTCTCCCAGGTGATACATATTTCATCTGAGAATAGTGCTTGTCTTCAATTCAGTTATTGTATGCAAACAAATTCTGGATTTATCTGAAGGAGAATGAAAAGATGATGGGTAAAGTTCACAGTTTATATTCACTTTAGAGCAAGGTTGGTATGCCAGAGAAAGTTGATTTCATTTGAGATTACCTACTGCCTACCAATGCAATTTTTACATTTTCCAATATTCTGTAAGAGCATTGTGGTTTTTCATGCTAGCATACTGCCTGACTATAAGAATAAATTTGGAAATTCATCAAATGATTCAGTCTTTTTTCAAGCACAGTATAACCGTATGTGCTATGCTTGTTGTTAATATCCAGAAGGTCATGAATGATGACTTTAAATAGCTGAGTGAAGGTTTAAGCTGTGAAGCTTGGGGCTGGATGAGTCACAAAAATATATCTGCATTTCTTTGAGCCAGTTGATTTGGGTTTTTATTTCATCCATATTTCAATTTGAGATTTTCATAATACTAGGGTAGAATAATCTGGAAATAAATTTGTCATTCAGGCTGAATTCTGTGTTAAAAACAGTTGTTTAATATAGTTCTGTTTTACAGATCACCACGAGTTACACATGGCAATAGATGTAATGAAGTGCGTGTCATTAATTTTAGTTAATGTCCATTAGAGTTGGAAAGTCACTTTCACCTGTTTTTATAATCAAAGTCTTTCTCTGGTCAAAAATGAAAAAAAAAAAAATCTTACATATAAAGCTAGGAATTTGTATAACTTGTATAAAACTTGATACTCTAATAAAATATCTGTTGTCAATATATAGCTAACAGAAAGATAGAAAAAAGGAACGAATGTTAATGTACAGAAAAGTTCACAATAATAAAAATTAAGTCAAAATTATTATGTATATTTCCTGGTATCTAACCCTTTTCCTGGTGTGATATTTCTCTTTTTACTGCCTTCTGTGTTCTAAGGTTGATGGAGGAATGTGTTTGGTGAAGTATGGTGAGTTATGAGCATCCTGAGCCCCTTGCCAAGAGGAGGATGTTGTTGATGGTTATCTCTATTCACTCTAGATTCTGCTTGGGGTAATTTCTATTTGTTTTCTAACATGTTTTTACACTTTATTCTTTCTTTATAGCTCAGGAAGGCCAGGTCAGGCTGATTGTAATGTGTCAGTGAGCTTTATAGGTGTTACTGTCGTATGAAGAATGGCTTTTACAGCTAAGCCAAGCACCAGCGAACCTGCAGGCAGGCTTTGGGAGCCACAAACTGAGCCAGCTGACAAGCTTTGAGACAGAGCCCCAGCAAATCCTGAGCTGAGTCTGAGACACCAGCCCTGGCTCTGCTGCATTACTGGGCTGCAGGACTGCTGTGCCTTGCAGGGAGAAACTGTCACCCCTAAGATAATCCAGGCCATTTGATAGATCAGATAGAAATCCAGCAATAGCACCAATGTTTATGAAGGGAATCAGTGACTGATCAGGGATGAATATCCCACATGAGAATTCATCTTTCTGTCCTTAGTTGTGGAATAAATAATTTTCTTTAATAATTCTGACTCTGATGCAGTCAACATTTCATGTCATCAGTTATCATAGTATATTTTTTCCTCAAAGTGTGGGACTAACTAACATTGACAGTCTTCACTTGTTATAAATATAGAAGATTTAATAAGGACACCTTGCACAATATTTCTGCTGGAGTACCCAAATCTAACCATTAGCTACAAGATTATAAAATTAAACCCTCCCATGGTCAAGAAATAATTCACCCAAAATTAACAAGAAAGTCAAATGTACTGTACAGATGAACCAATTTAAGAGAATAGGGGTCTGAGAATAATACAGGTAATTTAAACACTCAGAAGGGTAGAATTTCCTTTTTTTATACTCAGGTCACTTTCACAGAATTGGGTGGAAGCAGACATACTGATGTACCCAAGGTGATGGTGACATGGAACTAATGACCTATTTCATATGGTACCCTGCTATAATTCCCACTGAAGCATTTAGGAACAGCCTTTAGACTAGAAGTAGCTCCCCACTGGAACAGCTCATCTGATTTGGAAGCTAAGGAAAATTGGAGAAGGGTAGGTCGACATATTGTTTAGATGGTACCGACAACTTCAGCTTCTCCAAGTTCTAGTGATATTCTGCTCCTTTGTGTTTTTCTGCTCTGTTCTTTTGCTTATTCCCATTGGATAAGCTGGTGTATATTCTGTTTCCTGCGCTGGTAAACGTATGCACACATCACAAAATCCCTTTCAGTTCTTGTTTAATGAATTTTGGTTATTCTGTAAATACTTTACGTATTGCATCATAGATGGTTGGTTTTCAGGGGATATCACAAAGAAAAACCTTTGACGTTGGTCAGATATATCAAGTAACAGTGACCCTGCAGTTGTAGAACATGCTCGCAGGAAGTTTTCTGCTATTTAAGTAGCCTATCAGCTGTTAGATTTTAGGGAATCCTTGAGGAGAATGATAGGTGTCCCATATTTCCTTAAAGACCTCAAATAGAAAAGTGCAAATGCTGTTTTGGCATTGTTAGAAAGACAAGTGTTCCTAAAATATTGCGGGTTTGGTTTCCGTTCACCAGATAACCTTCTTTATATAAAAGCAAAACAAATGAAAACAAACTCCTAAACAACAACAAAGCAAACAAACAAACAACCCCTCCACCCCAATTAGAATTTCCTACATGACCACCTGGAAATACAATTTATATTTTTCTATTGTGGTGTGGGTCTCTGCTCAAACCAATTGTTATTTGGGAAAAGATGCTGGTAATTTGGCTTCTTTTTAAATTGCTGGAAGCTCTTACTTGCAATTTCTTCTTTGAATTTTCACCCTTTTCATCTTCTTTATGATAGATTTTGATGATATGTAATTTTTTTTTCATAGTCCATATGTTTCCTTAGGGAAAATGAAGAGGATATTATGGACATAGCATAATTTGGCATGCTAACAAAATAAGGGTAGGCATTGAGGTCAAATGCTGCAGAGTTGTGCCAGGCAGTAGATAATTTTCCTGAGGAATGAGACTTGATTATAGGTGAAAAAGAATTCTTTGCTTAAGGAAAGACTAGCTCCGTTATATAAAGCAACCTTTTAAAGGTATGCAATACTGTATATCTATTGCATAGGTGTTTCAACTGCATGGATTAATTGTGGATTTAGTGGTTGTGGCTTCTACTGAAAAAAAACCAGGAAGTAAATGCTGTTCACAACTTTCACTGACATGACATTTTTTGACAGAAAGCCAGAAGGCCTGGATCCCCCCTTTACCCACTTATGTTTGCTCTGTCTTATGTGAACTGGTCAAGCAAATTGTATGGAAGTACAAATACTTATTAACAGGAAGAATTTTCTTTACATACTGCACAGTCCAGATTTGTTAAGTTCCTATCTTCACTTGTAATAATACTCCCCATATTGCATTAAACTGTCTCACTAGAGCCATACAAAGACATTACTTTGTAATTAAGTTTTCCTACAAAAATGTCATTACTTTAATGTAGATGAAGTCCAGTCTGGTCATTCATGTTGAATTTTTGTAGGTATTTGTAAGCTTTCTTTCAAAAAACCATGAATCTATAAAATTATTAAAGAATAAACAAAAAAATTATTTTTCTGCTTTCATTTAAATTAGCTAATTCATCTATATTTAGCCATACTAAGCAAAACAATAGTTATGTGGACAATAAAATTAACATAAGCATATAATGCTACCACAAAATTTATTCATGAACTACGAATGAAATCTTTGTAAAAAAAATTTGGTTCAGTTAATTTCACAGGTTTAGTTAATGTGGCAATAAAAATATTAACTAAATCAAGAGATTTCTGAACTTCAGAATATCTTCAGAGGACATGAAAATATGAGAGCATGCTATCATGGCACGTGACAAAAAGAAAGGGAGTGTGAAAAGTAGTGCCAAAGTTGAAATTATTTCTTCCACTCTTTTTGAGCCTTGTTTCTAAAGCAGGACAAATAGAATGTTAATTCCCAGATAGTTAAAATAAACCTAAAAATTTAACATAATAAAACAGATTATTTATTACTAATGAGAGGCAGTGGTCAAGAACAGAATATTTATGTTCTGTTAATGGGATTTTACCTGGATTTGCTTGCATTAGTACTGTTCTAATGCAATTTTATAATGCTGTCAGGTTTTGACTGTTCTGAAAGAATTAATGTTACACTGCTCTTGCTACTGGGAGATTCTGGGAACTGTTCTCTTTGACTTAAAAATTGAAAGAGTTAGCTATATATTTCATAGAATATATAATCTCTTCTGGATATTTTTTACAATAAGAGAAAATAGTTCCTTAAGTATGAGTTTCTCAGCAAAACTTGGATTCTGTTTATATGACTGCAGAAAATTTAGACCCTTATACAACAGATATAAATAGATTTTCTCAATTATATTCTTTTTTACTGCTGACTATGACACTAACTGCTTCTTCTTTTTGCACTCTCTTTCCTTTCTCTCTTCTCTCTGCTTTCCTTCAAAGGCAGTATCTTTTCTGTCATTTCTCATCTTCTGTATATGCCATGCAAAACAGAAAAAAAAATCCAGTTAACCAAGATATTGCTCTAGGAGAAATAACTAACCCATAACCACTAAGAAGAAATTATCAAGTCCCAAAAGCTTTGTAAAGGAAAAGTTATTTTTACACCCTCTGTTGTGGTACCTATTTCACCTGTTGTGACCTTCCACACACAAACTAACATTTCTCACCGCATTTCTCTTTCTACTAGTATTTGGGCTTATTTTTCATCAACAATAAATACTATTATTTTAGATCTTCTCATATCTTCTATAAAAGTGATTTTTTTTCTTTTTTTACTCTTATTTTTACAAATTTCAAGGGCAGAATGTGGGCCTGATATCTAGCCTAGCTGCACTTCAAATGAGGTCACTTGGGGCCTCACGTTTGTTTTATGCTCTTAGTTTTTGTGATCTGCATGCAGCAACTAATTTGGTAAAGGCTGAGTGTAATATTTTACAGTAAGGAAGCCAGAAAAGGGTTTTGACCTTCAGATCTATAGCACCAAGAAAGATATAAAAACCATTACAACCTCTTCCAGTTTCTTCAAAACAAACTCTTATAGGTTGGATTTGTGGAATATTTTAGATTTATTTTTTTATTTAAATTTCAGGTCTTAGCTCAGATCTTTGTAAAAACACCTTCCAGAAGATGATTTTAGGGAAACAAGCAGCTCTGTGTTTTTCCAACTTAATTTCTGTTTTGTCTATTTCATGCAGGTTTTTTTAAAAAAGATGGAAGCTAAGTTTCTTCTATCAAAACAAATGATTGTAATGAAAGTCATTGGTAAGAAAGAGAGATTTGTACAGTGATGCAGCCTCTTATCTACTGTTGGCATAAACAGATGCCACCTGGACTAGCGTTAAAGTTTTTCCGAGTACAAAATGGGCTCAAGAATCTGGAAAAAACATCCTCAGGTAGGTCCAAAGTGCACAGACTGCTCCCTTGTGTAATTTTTCATATGGCAAGGATTTATTTTCAAACATGGTGTTTAAGTTTTTGGATATTCAAAGTCATAGCAACATCTGTATGAAGTGCAAGTCTATATCATGTTGCTGGTATTATGGAATGTTTCTGCCAAAGTGAGGAATTTTGAAGACTGAGTGGTCAAATATGACTAGATGTGAATAAAATAGATCAAGAAAAAGAAACAAAAATATCCAGTAACTTCCATGGTACACCCTGACTTCTTTTGCATATGTGTGTTTATACATGGGCCTTACCTATGTGGCTGTGTGTGCACGTGATCATGCAAGACTAAACTGCAAAAGCCCCTCAGAAGTGTATCATAAAATCCGCAGTTGAAAGTTTCCTGCCTAGTGTTAGAGACTTTGGGTGCAGATATTTTCAGAAGCTGTAAAAGAAAATGGCAATTGAGATTTACTTGGCTTTTTCTCTAGCACAGCCTACTACCCTTATTCTCTATTTTCACCTGGATTGCTGCCTGGATAGAAGAAGGGGAAGTTGGTTATTTGAGAACTATTCAGCTCTTTTTACCTGTTTGACTGGCTGTTGATGGCAGAAGTGGTGGCAATTGCTTACTACAAGCACGTGAACTGGCAATACAGACAAAAGCTTAAATGGGCTGGTACAGGTAGAGCAAATCCAGTGCTCTCTGGGATTCTGGCACTTACTGCCAGTACTTTTTCAAGGTGTAAATGATAATATTTCTACTTAGATGATCACACTAAAATGGGAGCCTCGGCATAGTTCATCACTTATTCCTGCGCCAAATAATACAACTGTAGTCTCCTGATGGTGTGTGCCCTCTGCTTTACTGTGGGTTGTGTTTGTACCTAAAGCACCTTAAAGCCCTTAGGAATACCTAATGTTAGTGAAACCAGAACCCCTTGGATTCGCCTTAAGACATAAAGACTGTGCAGCAATCTTAACTGATGAAAAAAACTGATACATTTCTTCCACACACACCCCCCCCCCCCGGGCTTGAAAGGACCTTATTATTAGAAAGGACTTTTTATTTACAGTCTCTTCTCCCTCCTCTGTGTCTGCTAAAGGTCTTTTATTTTTGTTTTGTTTTGTTTTGTTTTGCTTTCCCTTTTCTGAACGGAACAATTTTCTGTTCAAGCAAAACACAACTGAGTTGAGTTTAAAGTAAAAGCAATATAAGTGCCTGAAAGTATATGTTTTTCCAGCCCCCAGGTGCTGTCACAACAGTCAGGAGGTATATTGACACGTGGCAGAAAAGAAAAAGCTATAATAAGTTTAGGTTTTGGTCTATGAGAAAACAAACATGAGCTGGCAGTATGTGCTTGCAGCCCAGAAAGCCAACCGTGTCCTGGGCTGCATCAAAAGGAATGTGAAGAGCAGGTCGAAGGAGGTGATCCTGCCCCTCTACTCTGCTCTTGTGAGACCTCATTTGGAGTACTGCATGCAGTTCTGGTGTCCCCAGCATAACAAGGACATGGAACTGTTGGAACAAGTGCAGAGGAGGGCCAGGAGGATGATGAGGGGACTGGAGCACCTCTCATGTGAAGATAGGATGAGAAAGTTGGAGTTCAGCCTGGAGAAGAGAAGGTTGTGTGGAGGCCTCATAGCATCCTCCCAGTATCTGAAGGGCCTATAGGGATGGTGGGGAGGGACTCTTCATGAGGGACTGTAGAGATAGGGCAAGGGGTAATGGGTTCAGACTTAAACAGAAGAAGTTTAGATTGGATGTGAGGAAGAAATTCTTTATTGTAAGGGTGGTGAGGCACTGCTATGGGTTTCCCAGGGAAGTTGTGAATGCTCCATCGCTGACGGTGTTCAAGGCTGGGTTGGAGATAGCCTTGGGTAGCATGGTTTAGTGTGAGGTGTCCCTGCTCATGGTAAGGGGGTTGGAACTAGATGATCTTAAGGGAGAGTTCTTTGTTAAAAAAAAAAAAAAACCACACACACACAAAACAAACAAACAAACAAAAACATAAGAACCCCAACAAAAAGCAGGAGACATTTTCTTTGTCTGAGAAATAGAATTTGCCCTAGTAAGAGGATTTGCCAAAGACTACGTTAATTTATTTTTTTTTTCAGAAGACAGTATCATTGTTTTGCCTGCCTTATTTGCATATCTTTGTTGCATATTTTTCAGGGGATTTTGCACAAACCAAAGCTGTATGTTGTTTTGGAAGTTCTGGGAATGAGAACACTGTATGAGTGGAAACTCAATAACACATCAGTGAATAGTGTTGTTATATTCTGCAGTATGAACTTAGCAAACGGGTTCCACTCCATTTGTACTCCTCCTCAGTTTAGGCTGTAACTGCACAGTGAAAAAGGACTGGAATTATCAAGTTGTGTGTGCATGTCCCCCCACTTCATTTCACTTATTCAAAATCAAACAACTTGCTTACCTACAGACTTTAAGCAGAAAACCATAGAAGATAGATATAAACCCCTTTTCTAACTCTTAATGTTTTGGGTACCATATGCTGTAAATGTGGCTCTAATGCTGCAGGACTGCTTCCTGTAGTAATTTTTGAGTTTAGAGAATTGTAAGAGGTCTCCAGCAGGTATTCCACATAGGGCTGTGGTGTAATTAGAGATCCTCAGGCTTTGGTGTGTTATTTCTGATTTTTATTCTGCAGAAAATATAGTCTCTCTAACATGATCATCCTCTCCAAGTATGACAAAATTTTGAGGAGAAATACGAAGTAGGAACTCTGAATACTTTCAGTATTCCTGAAATCATTCCCCCCTAGAGTTTACCAACTCTCTCCAGAAACTGTAAGAAAACCCAGGATATATCAGGCATGTAGTGAGCAGTGTCTGTGCTTTTCTTTGTTCCCTCACCCCACAGTGTGTCTCCAGGGGCTCACCTTCAGGTTTGAATATCAACTTCACATTTCTGATTACCTCTGCAGTAATTTATATGTTCTAATCAGTGTCCAGTCTTGAAAGATGGCTGACTTCTGATTGGCACCTCAGATTTCTGCAGAACAGAAAAAGGTGCCATATAGCCTGATAGCAAAGCAAAAAAAGGAAACTGAGTGCTTTTTTGTGTGTGTGTGGTTTTGTTGGTCTGTGCTGATTTTGTTTCTGATTTTGGTTTGTTTGGTTTGGTTATTTTCCTTTGAAGCCTGATGTGATTGGTAATGACTATAGTTCATGATAAATCCAGGAATGTCAGCAATGCTGAAATCTTGTCTCCAGTTCAGACCATTGTTGGCTGCTGAATGCTATCATTGGTAGCAGTAATTATCTGCCCACAGGAAGACAACATTTCTTCTATCAGATTTCTTTATTTTTACTGTTTTGAAGGAACTGTCCTGTGGAGAAGGTCCTCTGCATACAGAATCTAGATATGGGATCTGCATACAGGATCTAGATATGGGATGGGATGGGGGACTGGAAGCATAAGGATGTTGAGAGAGTAATGTAGTACATGCATTTGGAGGAACTTAATCTTAAATGTACAATAGGACAGATAATATTTACAGTCATGTTGATCCTTAAGAAAAAATTAGGCATAGTAATGGTATAAGAGCTTTTTATAGGGACAATAAATAATACTTATTATGAATAAACCTTGGAGCAATAAAAATCCTTCCTTGGCCAGCTGAAAGCTTCTGTATTACCATTCTTTCGTAATGCACTAAAAATAAGTGTTTTTCTTAGACCAAAGCATATAATACACATGAGGTTTTTGAATCAAAGTCACTGTTTTTCCTAAAGCATAATGATGGATACATTATTTATTGTAAGATTCAGGTTAATCCTATTTTTCTCAGCTTCTGAAAAGAAGCTCAGCTCATTCTCTAATTTTTTTTTTAGCTGCAGATGTCTATAAGAACAAAGAAACATTGGTGCAACTGTCCACCAGGTTGCTTTTTGTCTCTCCAGAGACAAAAAAACAACCAGACTTTTTATTTTGGAAGGTATGTAGAGACTGTGAAGCACTTCAGAGCAGCAGAGTCATCCATGAAAGCACAGTGTGTCTGTTATTCCTCTATAGCAGAGTGATGGGTACTGCACAGCATGGAAAACAGCTAATGGAGACCAGAACCCTTAGAGGCTTAAAGATGTGACAAGCAGGAGCAGAATTGTGATTTTTGTGTGTGCATATGCATTGCAACACCTTCCAATCTCAGAAATATTATCGCCATTAGTACATACTTGCAGATATGTTCATTTAGATGTGACAGCCTTAGGCAGCAGCTGCTCTTACTGTTACTTGTGGCTATAACCAGTAAACAATTTTATCAAGATAAAATAAAGCAATGATATATTGGAAACAAGTATTACAAAGGCTCATTAGTAACTTTTACTTCAGTAGAGCATAAGGGCTGTATTTCCATGCTGAGAGAAAAGATATCCACAAGCCTTAAGTCATATGTTGTGTGCCAGTGCAGACCTTTTTTGGGTCCAACTGTTAGGACTCTTGTCTTCTTTTGGTGCCCCATAGCATGGAGAGCTTATGGGAGTTTTTTTCAGCCCTTAGGATCTTTTTCCCTAGCAACCTTTCTTTACAAATACAATCTCCAGAACACTGTCTGTCAATATGGCTATCTGTCAGCATGGGGAAAGGGGGTAAAACACACAGTAAATTGCACCATACTCTGCCAGGCAAAATTCAACATCATAACATTTTTTTTTCCACTGCAAATGTTTATGTATGTATTGTAGTATTCATGGAACTGAAAAAGTCAGCTGTTAGCCAACTGAATATATCACTATTCTCTATTTGCATCGTGCTTCTAGGTGATGCTTCTGGCCACAAATATGCAATTTGTGTACTTTAGACTTCTGTTGAGAAACACAGCAAAATTACTAGTAGCAAACCTTATTCATCCTGGAGGGTGAGTCTGGGTACATATGGATGGAATAGTACACTAAACAGTCCCAGGACCTATTCTCTGGTCTTGAAACCAACCGAAGTGTTTGGCTTATGCTATGCATTTGAATTACCTTGTCATTCAAAATACAGTGGATGTGTCCAAATAGCCCAGTGGGAATGGTCTCTGATTAATCAGAAATCAGAAATTGTCCCTAGGAGCTGTCGGACAAAGTGTTAGTTGCCCTGGTTCAAAACCATGTTAGTAACCTTGCAAGACTTAGTAAAGAGGCTACGGTTATGTACCAAGGTGTTGGCATTATTGAATTCACTTGTTTAGATGTAGCCAGTAAGAGTTGGACACCTCTGAAGATGCAGGTTTCTAGATGAATTCCACATGCAGGTCATGCCCGAGTGCGCATACATGTATGTATGCTGTCATATAGATGTGAAAGAGTGATTGTTTATGTTGTAGTCTATACATTTTTTTCCACAAACAAGACAAAATAGTTGAAGTTTCCCAGGCTGTTTTCTGATTGCCCTATCTTGCTGGCCAGATTACTGTAAAGGAGACTGTTCTCTTCCTCCTCCACAGTCTTTTAGTGATGATTGCATAGGGGGACTCTGAACCCATTTCTCAAAGACTTTTTCAGACTTCTGGTAGTTTCTGTAATCCAGGACATGCAGGATTGCAGCACTCAAAGAAAGATATCTGGCTAAGATGGCAGCTTGAATGATTTTAACACTCATTGTGGCCTCCTGAGCTTGGACACATTGAAGCTCTACCTCACTAATGCATGGTTGTGTTGGACACAAGGATATGAGGGACACATGGTTGCATAGGACAAGGATTATGATCAGCTTAATGTGGGTTACTGGGGTGGTGTTTTCCATCTGGACAGCTTCTTTAGACTCTTTGCTTGTCTTTTGACCTCTACAGCTCCTTTCTGACTGAAGCATGCACATCCTGAATGATCTAGAAAAAGAATTGCAGGCTTCCTTCCCAGCTTCTGGCTTACCTCTGGAAACCTCTCTGTCAAGCACTCAGGTACCTAAGTCTAGATGAATTTCAGGCCATGTGTGAAAGCTAAATGTATGGCTTGCCTCTGCCTTGTGGGGATCCAGTTTAGTGATGCCATAACCAACAGTACACTGTCTCCTCATTACTTCTTTTCCACTCACTAAGAAAAGCGCCACCTTCCTCAGCTGATCCCCTGCCCTGGGTTGTCTGTGAACTTTAAAGATCCCTCTTGTCTAGTAGTTCCAAATGCAGATGCCACTCTGTCCCCTCAGCTATCTCTATCCCTCATCCTTTCCTAACTTAATTATTGCAGCATCCTCTCTTCTTGCATCCTGCCTTGCTCAGATTTATTTGCAGGACTGCTAACTCATTGCTTTCCCAGTTAAGAACTTTGGCCCAATCTTCCCTCTATACATATCATTCTTATTTTTCCATTCTTCTTTTCTTTACTGTGTCTGACAGAAGCATATTCTTTTTTTTTCCAGGAGGTCAGGTCTAGGCTCTGTCTTAACTAGTAAATAAGCACCAGGGCTCAGGTAGAGATGCCTGCACGGTTGAACTGTTCAAGCAGTCCCATGCACAGCTGTGCTAATGAACTAGCAGTCTCCCACATAATTCCTGGGACAGTTTGGGAATTAATATAGGATGAGCTATTAACCCTGGGCAGTTTAGATATGGCCATCCTACTTCCAGACTAAACTTACCATTCCAGGATGGATGTGAACAGACTGTGCCACCTGGTCTCAGGCTTTCTTGGGCTCAGAACATCTGTGCAGTGCTTCAGGCTTCTGAAAATCTGAAATAGTGGTAGTTTTCCACTGCAGAAAACTGATGTGTGTAGTAACAAGTAATTGGGTAACAACAATTGTAATAAAATTGTCATTGTAACATGTTTTCTCCTGGGATTTACGCTCCCACTGTGTTACTTAATTACTGCTGCTTAATATCCCTGTGCTAAACAAGCTCTTGGTTTCCCTGAAATGATTTCAGTCACCTTTACCAAAATTTAATGGTCCAGGCAGTGATTATCATTTTGATATCTAGTAATTACTCTGTAAAGTAATTGAGTCAGAATAAAACTGTGAAGACATCTGCCTCCAAGTTACCTTTTCAGAAAAAAAAATTCTTTTCCAAAAGATTCAACAGAGCTATGTTCAAAATCACAGTTCTAAACTCTTCTCAGACAGCCTCAGATCTGCCTTTCCTATGTACAATACTTTGTGTATTTCATGATTCATCTGTCAAATCTATTGTTAAACTCGACGTGCTATTGTTTCTTAATTTTTCTGGTCCCATTTCAACAGAAGAAGTCAAGCTCTAACTTAAGCTAGAGCATTAGCCATTTCACTGAAGTCAATGGGTTGATTGCAGATGCTCAGGAATATGTCCCTGCACATCTCTGCCAGGTGAGAAGGCAATGTCTCTGCACTTCCAGGCATGAAGTCACAGGTGTTGAATCCTTGGGGCACTTAAACAGCTGTTTATATCTTTCAGCAGTTCCTTTAGACCCAGGGAATGGCTTGTGCTTAGTTATGCATGGGTATAAATGAACTGCTATTTAGTTTAAGTTCCCTCAGAGTAGTAAGTTGCAATTATTTAGAACAAAATAGAAGAACTTTTGAAGTGCATTGAACTCCTTAATATTTTATAAAAGTTAGGGCATTTTGGTGTTTAAAAGAACAAATAACATGGTAGATAAAGGAAAAGTCTGTTCCTAGGGGGGTGATCTGAGAAAAGAAGTCTTAGAAATAGTTATTCCAAGACTGGTTGCTTGGGTCTGCTCCTTTCAAAGGCACTAGACACAAATTGTTGCAGCAGTGACAGAAGAAAATATTCTTCTCAGGTACTGGCTTCAGTAACAGAAATTTCCTATTGCAGATTAATCCAGATTTAACTTGAGATCTGCACATGAATTATTCAGGTGAGAGGGCACAATTTCAATTAGAATAAATACCACAATGTCATGGGTTCAGCAGCAGCAGTCATTTTTCCCCTTTAAGCAGTAGCTGGTGTAGCGCTGTGTTTTGGATTTTCGGCTTGGGAAC
>JASSUY010017201.1:0-22577 GCA_032466535.1 Forpus xanthops
CAGACCAGTCAGCTTCACCTCTGTGCCTGGCAAAATCTTGGAGCAGATTCTCCTGGAAGGCATGCTGAGGCACATGAGAGAATGAACATGAACTGTCAATGTGCTCTTGCAGCCCAGAAAGCCAACTGTATCCTGGGCTGCATCAAAAGGAGTGTGACCAACAGATCGAGTGAGGTTATCTTGCCCCTCTACTCTGCTCTTGTGAGACCTCACTTGGAATACTGTGTGCAGTTCTGGTGTCCTCAACATTAAAAGGACATGGAACTGCTGGAACAAGAGGAGGGCCATAAGGATGATGAGGGGACTGAAGCACCTCTCCTGTGAAGATAGGATGATAGAGTTGGGGCTGTTCAGGCTGGAGAAGAGAAGGCTGTGTGGAGACCTCATAGCAGCCTTCCAGTACCTGAAAGAGGCCTATAGGGATGCTGGGGATGGACTCTTCATGCGGGACTGTAGTGGCAGGACAAGGGGTAATGGGTTCAAACTTAAAGAGGGGAAGTTTAGATTGGATGTGAGGAAGAAATTCTTTCCTGTAAGGGTGGTGAGGCACTGGAATGTGTTGCCCAGGGAAGTTGTGAATGCTCCATTGATGGCAGTGTTCAAGGCCGGGCTGGACAAAGCCTTGGGTGTCATGGTTTAGTGAGAGGTGTCCTTGTCTGTGGCAGGGGGGTTTGAACTAGATGAACTTAAGGTTCTTTCCAGCCCTAACTATTCTATGACTCTTACAAGTAGCATGATCCTTTTGTGAAGTTTTCTTCTTAACTTTCACGTCAACTTTTGTGTTTTGAAGCTGTGACTGTCAGGCAGTTTTACTCCCACATTATTTTTTTTATTTTACTGCGGGGCATAAATCTTGTGGGCTTCAGTTTCTAGATTGCTCTTAGTTTAGTTGATAGACATTTAAATCTTATCCTGGATTGTTCACAGATAAAAAGGAGACAAAATTAAAAATTTTAAATATTCATACTTTACTATGAAATTAATAGGAATACTGAAGCCTTCTGCAAATTTAAATGTTACCACTTCCTATGTAATGTGTGACTTATCCTGAATCATTAAAAAAAAACAATGTCTGTGCTAACATTTTGAAAGAAATGCAGGAAGTATGCAGTTCTGGTGTCCTCAACGTAAAAAGTACATGAAAATGTTGGAACAAGTCCAGAGGAGGGCCATGAGGATGATCAGGGCACTGGAGCACCTCCCGTGTGAAGATAGGGTGAGAAAGTTGGGGCTGTTCATCCTGAAGAAGAGAAGGCTGCGTGGAGACATCATAGCAGCCTTCCAGTATCTAAAGAGGGCTATAGGGATGGACTCTTCATTAGGGACTGTAGTGATAGGACAAGGGGTAATGGGTTCTAACATAAACAGGGGAAGTTTAGATTGGATATAAGGAAGAAGTTCTTTACTGTAAGGGTGGTGAGGCACTGGAATGTGTTGCCCAGGGAAGTTGTGAATGCTCCATCGCTGACGGTGTTCAAGGCCTGGTTGGACATAACGTTGGGTGTCATGGTTTAATGGGAGGTGACCCTGGACATGGCAGAGGGGTTGGAGCTAGATGATCTTAAGGTCCTTTCCAGCCCTAACTATCCTGTGATTCTTGAATATGAACTGAAGTAGAAATGTGTCTTGTAACACTGTTTTTTTTTTTTATTGGTATATGTAAACTGTTATTTCTTGTGTTAAAAAAATTATCAAAATTATATCACCATTTATATATTTGTATATGTATGTACAGTGCTTCAGGAGAGATGGAGAGCATGTAGAAAGTGACTTCTCCATCATTAGCCTTCTTCATAACTTGTTAACCCCAGCAGTTCTATCTGTGTTGTTGTTAAATGCTCAAGGTACTTTGAGTATCTTCTCTTTTTATAGGTTTCTTGTATTCTTGCGTCTGTTTTGTTTGTTAGAAAGGTGGGATGAGGTTTGAATAACCTCTTTACACTGGTAAAAGTCAGTTTATTGAAAATAAAAAGTTCTGTAATTTAGTTAAGTATAATAGGAAGGTTATATTTTTTTAATTCTATTTGACTATGCAGATTTTAAAACAATTATTTATCATAGCGTAATGATTAGATTGTTCTGAATGCGTTAGGTAGTATCCGTGTGGTTTTACAGGGCTAATATTATTATTAAATTGCCAACACTAGCAGAAATTAAGAAAAGCTATGTCCTTCCATTATTAGCTATAGCCTTTAAAGTACTTTCAGCTGTTCCATCTTCTCAGAAGTCACTGCCATCATCTAAGTCAAATATAAATATGAAAGAAAAATAAGCAACGCTATTTTTTTTCCTCACCTAATTTGTTTTATGCCATGCTGTGGTCTCTATTCTTCCATCTTTGCCCGCTATTGGTCAGTAAGCCAGAAGACATTAGGGAGTGGGACTCTAGTGCAACTCTTGGTAAGTTAATCAAAACATACTATGTAGTAGCAGAAGATCCAGTTCTGGAGTGTCTCATCATTTGAGCTTCTTTTTTAGAAATAGAATAAAATAAGCTGCAGATTCAGTCCCTGGAAACCTATTTGTCTCTGGTAATGCATCTGTCTACATGCCTATCTTTATGTACAGTCCCCCACTTTTTTGGGATGAGAATACTGTTGGAAAAAATATACTTGGAGCCTAAATAAAATGGGAGAAAGATATCTGCGTAGTACTAAGATCAACCTTCGTGTATGGACAACTGTTAATTCCTGTGAATTTGTGAATGCTGTTTCTTCTCTTTTCCTTCACCCCTTGGGATCCATAGGCTTAATTGGTTGTGTTTAAAAACTCCTACTGGCATCAAGGTCTCATAAATATTGGCAAAAAATCTCACTTTGGTTCCGTTGTTCCAGAATTGAGATACTAAGCCTGGCAAATCGGTCTGCATAGCTAAAACTCACCCAAATTCTGTGTGAATTGATAGCTCTGACCTGCACCTGCTTCATTTCTGCAATGACTTTATGTGGTGATCAGCATTGCACATAATTCTCCAGATGAGCTTTCAGTAGCAATTTTCACACTGCCAGGGTACCTTTCTGTGATTTATGCTTTGTTCCCTTGTTTGCCCAGGTAGTGCTTCTTATTACTCGACAGATGGTTTTATTATTTGCAATCACCACAAGATCTCCCGTATGATATCTGTATTCAGCAGTGATTTCTATGTTTATTTTTGGTACTCAGATGATTGCCTTGCTTTTGCCAACACTGGGCTGTCTGTATCCACCTGTAGACCAAATCTACTGAATCATTGTGTATCTGGTGGGTCTGTGGTATTTTAGTATTTTTGTGCTTTTGTTAGAAGTAGTTGTTCTGGAAACAGAACACTTCTGTCTCATTTATCTATCAGGTAATTCCAACATGCTGACCCAAATAGCTTTCCTTTAGATGCTTATTTTCTCTGTAACATATTGCTGTTTTCCAGTATCTCTGGCCTCACCTAAATACAAGAATATTTCAATTTATCCTAGGAAGTTCATGTTCTTTTACTTTATACTTGCATAGCATATACATCTTTTTTAAAAGTAAAAATAGGACTCATCTGATTGCCCACCACCTTTTTTTCCTTTTTTTTTTTTTTTATCTGTTTTGAATAACAAACTAGTTAGAGGGACCAGAGAAAATATTTCTTTTCCTTTTCTCCCTCTCCCCACTTTTCCTAGCCCCCCCCCCCCAAATCTCTGCCATTCATCAGGTGATGTGATTCTATTCTTGTTGTAACACAAACATTTTTTGTTTTAATACTGATCTTTCTCTTTAACATTTGGGGTTCCTCTGTAGTACCAAATCCAGTTAGTGCACTGTCATCACTTGAAATGGATAATGTGATTTAGTCTGTTAGCATAGATAGGTAGCATGTTATAACAGTGCCCCTGAGTCAAGTTACATTTTAGATGTAAAAATAAGGATGATTAGGGAGCATGGTTAAAATGCGATTTAGTTCTACCTCAGTTACAAAATCTTTTTAGCCTGGGCAAAATTAATTTTTTCTGATGCTCAGGTAGAGAGTATTTTTGCAGCAATGCTGACCCACGTATTGAGGCTAAGATAGCAGTTCCCTTGCAGTGTCTGTGTTTTATCAGATAAACATAACCATAAACTGCTTGTTTACTCCTGCAAGTTCTCTGAAAAATCTCTTAGCAGTTATGAGTCCTGTTATCCTCAAAAATAAATTTAATCAAGGTCTGATTAGCATTATTACCTCTGTTGTCTTCTATGTGGAGTGGAAATGACTTATGCTTGAAGAATAGGTATCCATCACTTGTCCTCTAAATAGGTCTCTGTAAATCAATCTTTTTCAATAGAAAGGCCACAAGTTGTTTTATAAGTAATCTAGAAACTACTAGTGATTGAGAAAGAGGTAGGATTAACATCAAAATGTACTATTACTAGAAATGGTGAAAGAAATTAAATAAATCTATTTCATTTCTCTATTTTATATGTTTAATTTTTATGCTAAAAAACCTCCATTTCCTTATTATGTCAAACTGCGGAGTCCTTATTTAATAAGTATTCGCAATGACTTGAATAAACCTCTGCTTAGAGTGTTCCTCTAAAATTACTGTTCTTTATCAATTGGAAAATGCATCCTCACTAAATACATGTTTTTTGAACTTGAGACCATGATGCACTTGCAGTCACCTTGGAATAGATTTGGTAACTACGCTGCTCCAATTAGTAAACGTGATGTGTCTTTTTAAAAAATTAAAGAATTCTAATCCACACAAATTACAGGAGATTAGTGTGTTTTCCTAAGTGATTCAACAGCCCTTTCTAAAGTGTCAGCAGTGATCAGCAGTAGTAGGAGTGCTGGAAGGTGGGAAGGAAAGATGCAAAGGCAGTGTAGGGGTTGGGTAAGGGAAGAGCAAGGTGAACTCTTGCAATTTAGTTGCCTCTTTTTGTGATTTTGTGTCATGGGAAAAGCTTGTAGACCAACCTTTTGTTCAGTGTGAGAAATAAAGCTCTGAAATGTGACTCTTGCTTTGGGACTACAAGGCTCTCATTTCTGTCCTGTTCTGACCATGCTTGGTGCAATTCACTAGCAATAAGTGATGGAACAAGTGAGCAGAACTGTGAAGCATGTTGTATGAGACCAGGCTGCTGTGATTTAGATTTTTTCCTCTTTATGATACGCTTACAGTCACCAGTTGTGCTGTCTCCAAACTTGGTTTGTTGATTTAGCTGCAGAGACATGTATCAGCTGATACCTTCATGGTACAGATAGAGGTACATTCTAGCTGACTTTCTTTTTTCCCCTTTGGTTTCCTGTGTAGCATGAGTATTCTGTGAAGTATTTCTGACCTGTTTTATCTCTAGCTCCAGAATATGGTTCCAGGTCTTCATTTTCCATTGAGACATCCAGTTATTTAACTTCCGTTCATCCTTGGATGTGCTTGTCTTTTTGTCTCATGTTTTTGGTTTTTTATTTGAGTACCATGATTATATCGCTTTTTGAATGAAATCCAAGTCTTCTCTGCTGCACTTGACAGCTTCCAATAAACCTACTTTTCCAATTCATGGATACCATAGCAGAAAATTTGGCATGGGATACTTTTCTATAGCAGTAAACAAAATGAAAATCCAGAAATCAAAAAGTCTCTTATAGACAAAGGTTGTTGCCCCCTGTGCTCTTTTTATTTCTTTTGTTTTTCTATTTTAAAGGCATTTATAGAATTTAGCTTCCTGGTTATGTTGTACTACATAGTTTCACTTAAGTGCAGAAAATACCTTTTCATTCATTCAACCATGAAGCTATTGCTGTTACAAATGGATTTTTCTGTAAACATCATCCCATGTAGTCAGGCCTGGATCACATCAAAACAATCTGCTTGCAAAGTGCTGCTGTAATGCTGCCTAACCTTTTGTTTCTCCTTTGCCATCAGAAGCTCTTCTAGCTATAAAGTGCCTCAATAAGAAGTCCTTCTAAATCCTCAAATCTTAGGTGTCTCTGTATCCTTTTTTTGTTCTAGTGTACCTAGCTTGCAACTTCAGCTGCCTGTTGTCTGCTTTTATATAGCTGATTACCAGTGACTGGATCTGAAGAAGAAATTCTTTACTGTAAGGGTAGTGAGGCACTGGAAAGGGTTTCCCAGGGAAGCTGTGAATGCTCCATCACTGCCAGTGTTCAAGGCCAGGTTGGACATAGCCTTGGTTGTCATGGTTTAGTGGGAGATGTCCCTGGGCATGGCAGGGGGGTTTGAACTAGATGATCTTAAGGTCCTTTCCAACCCTAACTATTCTATGATTCTGTGATTCTGTGTTGTACAGTAACATCTGTGGTCTGTGCAAATTATCCATTCTCTCTACTCGTTTTGATGGCTTTTTACATCTTCAACTTTCTTCATGAATATGCTTTATTTCTCCCTGGAAAATTTCAGTAGCTGTTCCTAACTCCTATTTTGCCTGAACCACAAACCTCTTTGATTTATCAGCCTTTTTATTCCTTTGCTTCTTTCTCTTTTCTTTGTCACTAGTGTAACCGCTTTATCTTTTCAGAGATACACAGTAGTCCAAGTGGTATTCAATCTAACAGCATGGGGCTGTGGAAGTGCCTTTTTTCCCAATTGCAAAGTGTGCTGTAGCGTCCAGACAGAGCTTTTTGGCTTTCATGTTAAGCACTAATTCCAGTTAGTTAAGTTTTTGGGTTTTTTTTTTTTGTTTGTTTTTTGTTTTTTTTTCAAAACTAACAGGAAGAGTGATTAGGATGTGGAAATAAGACATAGTTTTCAGTTTATATTACACTTCCAGACTTCATGTTGTTAAATCAAATAATGCCGCCTTGGTAAATGTAGACAGGGCACACGAAAATAGGAAGCTCAAGTACAGTTGCAGAGATGATGGCCGAACAGGACAGGCTGATGAGTAGAGACTTCATTCTGTGCTCACCAGATGAAGTTGGTTGTTTAATCTTTCCTAGATGGACACAAACATCAGAGTTTTTAAACTGTTAAAGGACCCTAGGCCTGGCAAAGGAAATAGAAATGAATGAATAGCCAGCAGCAGGCTGGTGGAGGAGTAGAAGCTGCTTAAAAAACATGCTGCTACTTTCAACACAGGGGTCTGGAACAAAAGCTGCAAATGGCAGTGGTAGGCATGTGGCTTGTTTATTGCTTGCAGCTCTGTTTAAGGTACTAAACTGAAAAACTGAAAGTGTAGTAGCAATAGTAAATCAGAAAGAAGAATAATATTGGATTATGGTACAGTGTTTTTTTTTGTTTCTTTTTTTTTTTTTTTTTTTAAGAAACTGCTGGGAAGTTGGAAATATTGGCTTTTCCAAACTACAATACCACAGTTGTCAGTTTCTATTAAAGACAATTAATAAGTTTTTGTATGTGAACTTGCTTTCTCTGCCTGTTAACAACTCTTCATCTTATTCTTGGCTATGTAAATTAAATGGGCTAAAACTTGCATCATCCATTTCAGTGGAAGTTCTTGCCAGCTGCTACTGTGTTATTGAGTGATACATCATCAGGATCGTAGTGCGTTTGTAATGATGTATTAAATTGATGCATCATTAAGGGAACTGTATTCTTTGATACATTAATCAGTAACAGTCCTAAAGAGGAAAATATTTTGAAAAGTAAACTACAAAATTGTTACTTTAGATGTTATGCATAAATGCACTGTAAAAGGAAGTTATGGACAGCTTATGTTCTTATGTTATCTTTCTGTGTGTAAAAGTCTATATAGCAGGTGACTTGTGAAATCGTGTCTAATTAACATCCTGTGGTGATGATAACAATATTATGGTGTGGCACAGCTGTGTTACTTATATAAGCAATTGCTATACCTATAGATGCATCTATTGGAAATTGAAAGGCATAAATGGGGCTTTATTTAAAATGGTCCTTACTTCTTGTTGAGTGGTGTGAATGTGAAATATGGGTGAACAATTGAAAGTGTCAAAAAGTATATAAATGTGTTTCGTTTACTATTCTTGAAACTCAAGTTTGTACTTTATCTGTTTTTCAAGGGTGGACAAAAATTTTACTACGTCAAGTAAGAATTTAGACTTTGGTATGGAAATTATTTACTACGCATAATGACCTTATTGAAACAAAATGCTGTTTAAAGAATCTCCATTTGAGTAAGACTGATGATAAAATGATTGTTCCTGTATGGTTCTGATGGCAAATAAATAACTTAGTACATGACTAATTTCATTTTAGGCAACAATGTTTTCTAGTGAGCAATTTTTCAAATATGGTTCTTAGTTGGGAAAGACCTATATATGGCTTTTTGTTGGTTTTTTTTGTTGTTTTTTTTGTTTTTCTAAATTCTGTAATAGCTAGTGAACAAATGGGGAACTAAGAAGATAAGCATTTGTCTAGTGCTAGAAGGTTAAATTAGCATTTATTCGTGACTCGTTAACCCAGCTTTTTTACGGTGATTTGCTAACTATGAATTAAGATTTATAAACTTTTATTAAGCTTTTTGGGATGCAGAGCTACTTTTGTGAGTTGTTTTCCAGCGCCTACTGGTAGCTATCTTAGTGTTCATACATTGAGTGATATCCAAAACGGCAAGGCTTATATTCTGGGGACAGTGGTGTAGAGTTTTTTTATTTGGTCTCTCAGATTGAAGAGCATGAAAATGAACTTCCACACTATATTTTGAATCTCATAATGTTAAATAAGAGAAAAAGGTATTTACTGTATCTGCATATTTATTTTACACTGTTAAGACCTTGGAGTTGCATATAACAGGTTTTAGGCCTGAGAAATAAACCCTGTTAAATGCAGGTATGTAATTTCCTTCAAATTAGTTTTTGTATATCCATTCTTCACTTGTTCTTCACTCCATGAACCTCTATCCAGGATCCACAACAGCTGCCTCAGACAGGAAAGGTTAGATCCAGAGCTAAATTGCAATGATCCACCTGCTTTTAAAGTAACTTTAAAGTTGAAAATGGCTCAAAATTATGCAGCTATTCTACTTCGGAGACCTAATATCAAATACTGTATCCAGACATCTAGCATAAATTGGGTACTGCTGCTGATTGAAGGCACAAGAGTTTGTTTACCTATGTCAAGTCAGTCTGTAATTTCAATGAAGATAGTCAAGAAGAAACAGAAAATGAAGAATAAATTTCTGTGGTGAAATTGAAGGTTGAACCTTTGAAGCTTAGAAGTTTTGTATATATTCTGTGCAGCTGGCACAGTCTTTTGCATTACATGGGAATAAATAAAACAATGACTGACCTCTGCCTATAAAGAGGTGCAAGAAAAATATGAAGCTGCGTAATCTGATTAAAATAATGATAAAACTACTTCTGCTTTGCATATTTTCTAGCTAGTATACTGCAACACATAGAGCATGCATTTACACTGGAAACCCACATATGGCAAGTTAAGTGGACTTTCGCCCCTGTGATTGATTACTATGGTCTGAATCTACTCCAGCCCACTGGAGCTGATCTCCCTTTCTTGTTCACTATATCATACTTGCCTTGGATTTCTTGGAATTGCCACCTCCTGGATATAGAAGTCAGTAATAAAACTCAAATCAGAATGAAAGACTGAATTCATAGGAGGACTGGGGGAGGAAATTTGAAAATGAAATAAATTTCCTCAATTGGCTTTCTTCAGTTGCTAAAATTAGTATGATTCCCAAGTTGCAATGTTATTTTACATAAAAAGTCTGAGAAATTTGTCAAAACTGTCATTCTTGGAAAAAGTTTTGGCTTGATAATGTCAGCACTTTCTGACTAAAATTTGATAGAAACAAAAAAATCCTGACACCAGATTTAGCATTTTCCTTCAGTATCAGGCCAACAGAAAGAAAATACTGATTCAGAGAGATGTATTTGAGATACAGTATTTCTAAAGCCATCCCTGAGAACAGTGTAGTTCTGCACTTACATAGGTGTTTAACAAAAAAAAAAAACCAACCTAATGCAGCTACTGACGCATTTTTTCCCTCTCACCCGAGCAACCAGTACATGGTTCTGCCCAATAATAATGAAATTAATTTTGGTAAAGCTGAATTTTTCTTTTGTTAATAACTGAAATGATAGCTTAGATAACTTTTTAACTAAGTCAACAAATTCTTTTAATCTACTTTTCTCCACTTTATTTACCATTTTGTAGATGAGATGCAAAAAAATGTTTATCAGGTTAAAAAAACTATGTTCCTGATCAATGTTTATATTTCTATTTAATTGTGAAACTATCTTTAGAGTCTTGGCTCTACAAAGCAGATGGGCTGTAGGCTTGCTGTATATCAACCTTAAAGTAGCTGACTCAACTTGTTGGTTGTAAGATGTAGGTGCCACTGGAATCATATGACATCTGCACTGCACCCTTCCCATTTTTGCCATCATTTCATTATTACTTTTTCACATCACTCTTTGTAATTTCAGTGTGACTTAATTTGGTTTTCCTGATAACTAAAAATGTGTTTCTGTGTTGTTTGCTGAATATTTCATTCAGAATGTTCCTGTTGTTGGTGCCCAAATGCAGTGTGTACCTCCTGTCTTCATTTGAAGCATTTTTGATTCTGCTTTGCTACCACTAAATAGTTTTTGGCATTGCCATGCCTGAATAGCAAACAGATGCCATCCAAAAATCAATCAGTAAATTGTCTGCTATTTAACAATGCCAGAAGATGACAGCACCAATATAGCAGAGGACACACAAATCTGGAGGTGCAGACAGAACTTTTCCCTAAGCCTTTTATAGTTTTCCTAATTGAAGTGTTTTTATCGTTTGTGGGTTTATATTACACTACTGTGCCTGGTTTTGTCATCCTGCTTTTAGCGCTTTTTGTTTAGCAGTAAAATACATTCTATGACCTGCAGTCTGAAAAGCAGGCCAGGAAAGGAAGATCTGAGCTGCTGGTGGATTACACAAGTATCTTGGAGAGAACAGTCTGTGAATCTTACAAAGTTATCTAGCTCTTGATTTTGCCAGGTGCGCATCATTCAATGATCTGATGCAGTAAAATAAATGTGTATAAAAACTTCAGTAAAATGAGTAAGAAATTTCTGTTTCCAACAGAGAGAAAACAATCCTTACAATGTATTTATCTTCCTCATTTTGCTCATGTTTCCGTTGTGCCTTTGGGTCAACCTTGAATTCTAATTCATTATTTTTGGATTTCAGAAGTTGCACGGTAATGTTTCTTCATCATGTCAGCAAAGTCACCAGTTCTGCAAGTCGGTCTCCATTTTATAATTTTAGAAAAGGCTCCATATGTGCACTATAACTGCTAAAACGTACCAGGAAATAAAGAGGAATTTGAAGTTCAGATCTGAAATTGCCACCTTTGAATTTCACCTGAATTAAAGAAAAAAAATTACCTATCATTTCCTCTGCTTACCTTGCATGTGTTTCACCAGTAGACAAAGATCATCTTGAATATCTTTAATTTTATTAAAAATGGGAAAAATAAAAAACATCAAATAAGTTTTGCTTATGTAAATATAACTAAGAAGCAGGAATAAAATGAAATAATGTAGAGGAAAAGTCACAAAGTCACAGTTTTGGAGTAGCTGTAAGGGAGGAAGTCATCTAGATCTCCAGCAAACTAATATGAATCCTGCTTTGCATGAAACATGGGAGCTGGGAGGGAGGAGGATGTGCTCAGGCACCATGGAAATGGGGTTAAACTGCTTTAGTTTAGCTATTTCTTTCATTGCAATTATTCACTCATATTTTAAAACAGTGTCTTTAGGTTTTTTAACTTTTGTGGCTTTCTTTGAGGAAAAATCACACTATTTCTTACTAACAGAAAGTCTCATGCTGACATTCTTCTATTTTTCCAAAGGTTTACCTGCTTTTACTTGTTCATGCATTGAACAAATCTGCAGGGAGAATTAATATATTAGATATACCAAGTCAGCGCATTTTTCTTCTGTCACTTTTGCCATGATTAATGGTAGTAATAAGTGTGTTTAACTCTGCTCCAAGTGACACTTCTGGTATTGCTCAGTGCTTGGACTTTTTGGGTCTGTTATCATTGACTAAAAATAAATTCAGGTTAAACTGCAAAGGCAGATAAAACTCTTCACTTCTCTTCCTTGTTTATTTTTGTTTTGTCCTTTTGGAATGAGTGCATTTATGCATTCAAATGTTTTGAACATTTCCAGCAGCTGTAAAGATTAAGCAATTAAGCAGCTTTTAAGTTTAATGTATTTTATAAATATGGGATGGTAAATTGATATCTTCTTTAAGTGGACAGTTTCAAACTCATTAGTGTACTAAAAGAGCTCTCCCCAAGGTGGCTGGAAAATAAAAAAATCTGTCTCCCATCTGATAAACCAGCTTTAAAGAGAATCAATACCTAAATCTATCTCATGGTTTTGTTACAACATGCTGCCTTATAATGCCGCACAAAAAATAACCAGGAAACCATTAAGTACAGGTAATACTTTTAGACAGGTTTCTTGTAAACCACAAAAACGTGGCAGGGGGAGGAAGAATAGAAAGAGATTTTTAATAGAATTCCAAAGAAAGTCTTAAGGCTTGGGGTGCCCTTGGGTTGAATGTAAATTCCGTCCTTGCAGATCTTCTTGGGCTCTTTTTGTAACCTTTAGATCCTGCTGTTTACAAATTAGAGCGATGTAATGATTATCACTGATTCCCCCCTCCCACCCCCCCTTCTCTGAGTGTGAAATGATATTAAGTTGCATTTCTACCAGTAGGTGGGGGTAGAAATTCTGACCACTGATCACAAGGAGTATTTCCAGTGTTTACCTAGGCAGCACTGAAAAGCCTTAAAAGGAGTGCTCAGCAGGTATATACTTTCAGTGCTCCTCTTGACAAGACTGTAGTAGATGATAGATATTATCTTTAGTGAATATTTACAACATACCATGAGTCTGTCCTGGTTATGAGTCACTGCAAATCAAACCTACCTGTTATCAAAGCATATTCTTTCATAAGTAACCTCTCCCTCAACCAGCTAGCAAGGAGGTGCTGGGGAAGCATTAATAATGCAGATTGGCAATACTGTGTGAAGACTGTTCAGCCACTGTGAAAACTGTTCAACCCCTGTGAAAACTACTCATTCACCATCAGGCAAAAGGAAAATTTGAATTATTAATGTGTATTATTAATTTTACCCAAAATCCCTTGAAGGGAAATCAAAGGTATCAGCATGCCTTTTGAAGATATTTTAGAGTGGTGAAACCAGTATATTGAATAGCAGCTGTCTATAGAATATTAAAAGAACACAAACAGTGAATGAATTATGGAGCAGCATCTCACAAGGAAAGCAAAATATGCATTGTTAATGTATATTATTAGTATTAAATTAAATCGAATTCCAAGAAAAATAAATTTAGGAAGTGGAGAATAACTGTCTTGCAGACTTTAATAGAGAATAATAAATGGACAAAATCAAATCCTATATCATGAGTGTGGTTTGTCTGTGTAACTCGCTTGGCTTTGAGAATTTCAGAGTCCTGTTTGAAAACTGGTTTGACTCAGTGGTCGTTTCTGTTTGTGTCACAGTGATGAAGGGTCCAAAGTGGAATATGATGCCTTCAGTTGTTCCTGCAACAAGTGTTGCCCATGGGCTCTGGGATACATATTGCTGCAAGAGAAAGGAAGGGGAAGAAAACCAGTGTGGACTAGCAAACACTTGCATTGCTTGTCAGATTGATGCAAAAAACTCAGCAGTTTGTTATCTTAAGGGTGGACAGCTGTATATTTTTTTTCCTTTTTTATGACGATGCAGAAAAATAGATCAGAAATATGGAAGCTGATGTAAAAGATGGCAGGTAAAGTGCCAGCTGGACTTCACAGCCTTCATTACTTTGTGCTCTTGCTTCATAAGACTTTTCCATTTTCCCTGTGGTTTAGAGATTTACCTTTGGCTTTAGCTGGACAGCAGAAAGAAATGTATACAAATCTCCCATTTGCATCATCTTTGAAAGGGAAAAGTACGTAGCCCAAGATTTTTAACAAAGCTATTAAAACAATAAGGTATGCCAGGTGTGCTAGGTCAACAAAACAAATATATTTTATGTTACAGAATCTCTTGGTTTCAGGTCACTGAGCCAATTTCTTAAAACATGGTATGTATTTAAGCCCATTTTATGGGATTTCAACACATTATCAGGTGTACTCTGTAGGTCAAGCCCAACTTCTCTTCATGGCTTGCCAGATTCTAATTTTTTTTATTGAACATCGAGTCTGTTCTGTCAACAGGAATTTTGAATGGGAAATGTTACAGGCCAGATTTTGGTCTGGTATTCAGAAGCCTAAAGGTGTCAATAAGTATGTAAAATAATTTTTCAAAGTGTGATTGCTGTACTCACACTGGAGTACATGGCAGTTAGGCCAGGTATATGGCATAAAACCCCACTAGAAGTTTATGTGAGTAGGTCTATGTCAAGCCCTGCTAACAACTTCATGGGCTGATTTGTGTAGTTACCTGTGTTCAGGTGAAATACTTTCCTAGATCTGGAGTAGTAGCATCTGCTGTGTCTCCACATTGCTCTAACACTTCACCAGCTAATGGCTGTGTGCGGCATTTCACTGAAAGCTGCCTTTGCTTGTAAAGTGGTTCTACTGATTTAGGAAAATTACTATTTTAAGGGTGAATGTGGTCTTATCCAGTCTTGTGAACTTTCTGCTCAACTGCGTACTCTGAGGCACTCTCTGTTTGCCTGTGGTTCTTCCATGGTTGCCGTCCACACTGGCTTAGGGCGCACAGTTATTAGTGCCTTTGTCTTCTCAGTTTGAGGAGACAAAGGCACAGAAGGCATAAATGGCTTTTGGAAGGTTATGAAGTTTATGTTGGGGAGGTGCAAAAACAAAGTCTCAAGATGTAAGATTAGTGCTGCAGTCACTGCTCTGTCTTTTCTCTCCTGTGAGGAGTAGCTGTGGAGTAAGGGGCAGCAGGTGAGTTGAGGACCTAGCAGTGGGCTGGTGCAGAGGGATGTGAGAGGACGTACAGGGCAGCATCAGCAATACATTTCTTCTACCACGTACTTTGAGGCTGGAGAAAGTTTGAACTTCCTTTTGAAGGTACATTCAGCCATCGAATTTTTTATGTTCATCTTAAATTTGTTTTGCAGGTTTATTTTGGCTACACTGTTAAAAAACAGAAGTTGATCATTATTTTTAAATATAGAAAGAAACTCCTTTACCCAGCAGATTGTCTAAGCTAAAAGACACAACACATTTTAGTTTATGCGCTCATATTTCTGCAGGCCTGAACAACTGCAGAACAGATGGCTCAGCTGGTAATGGAGATAAAAAGCTTTGTAGATTAAAAATATTGTTGGCTATTTTTATTACATTCCTGTTTTGGCATTTTGCCTCATTTGTATCATTGTGTGTCATATAAAATGAGGCATTTCTGAATGTTGTCAACTTTTTAAAACTCCTAGTGATTTGTGGTTTATTTTGTGTATGTGGTCAGATAACTTCAAAAGTGAAAGTTGATCCTAAGAAGTAAATATACAGAGTTAAGATTTAAGTTGGAATTTCTGATTAAATGAGTATTTTGACTTAGGATTTCTTTTTTTCCTTTAATGAAAGTCACTTGCCCTGAACAGGCTGTGATGACAATTTTTTCCTTGAAAATATTTTTGTCTCAAGACATAATAACATATGCCATAATATGGTCATAGTCGTCTTCTGTGCCAGTGAGTTAGCTTTTGTTACCAGTTGAAGTAAGGGAGTTTTAAAAAACTTGTGAATTATCTTCATGCTGTCACAGCTCATACAATGAAGATCACAGATGGAGAGGAAGGGCTTTTCTGCAGCATTGCTTGCTCTGAAAGTTTCACTGTTCTTTGAGATTTGTCAAATGTTTTTTTAATGCATTGACCTGAATGTTAGATTTTCTTAGTGTAGACACTGTATTAATGCTAGAAACATGGATAGATTTGGAACAATAATCACACTGAAGCCACTCTTAAATTCTATAGAGATTAAGCTTAAAAATAGGTTACAACTCCCTTTTTTCTGAGAAGTCTTCGGCTGCAAGTTTTCATCTCTGACTGTATACCAGAGACCCTTCTCTTTTGCTGTGATTGGAGGTAAGCAGCTGCTGGCCAAAGTTCAGAGGGGGCCTGTGGCTGAAGCAATATATAGGCTGGAGAGTCTAAAAAAAATACCTTATTTTCCCAGAGCACCTGCAAAGAAGTTCTAGCTTGTCATCAGTTACCCCCACAGAAATCCTTCACTTTGCCCACATCTTTTTTTTCCCCATCATCTCTACTGTCAGTTGTTTGTTTCTTTCCTTTCTATGGGTGACTGTTTTTAAACAGTCAATGTGTTGTTCACCAGGACAGTATTCAAGAGATCTGAATACTTTTACAACCTTCTTACCTTAGTTTATCTCAGCTATTAAATATTCTCAAGTTTTCTTCTATAGAAAAACCTTGAGGTACTCATTGAATTGAATGTGTGTGGTTTATTTTTCTGCCGAAAAAGGAAAACACTCAGAAGTATTTCAATTCTCCCTGCTAATCCTCGGGAGTGAGAGCTGGGATGTGACTGTGACAGGTGTGATGAAACTGGGAGCAGGCAGAAACTGTTTTTCTAATGTTACAAACATACATATGCTTTTATGGGTACTGCACAAGCTGACTTATTGGCTAATGTGAAGCATATTTTTATTAAAGATATTCTACAAAATCAAAGAACAAAGGGTTAATGAATATAACGATTCTATTGAAACTGTAAAGTTAGCAAGCCTTTTGAGTCATACAAAGCAGGGGCAGGCAGCTGTTCAGCTTAGTTCTGGAGCTCTAGGTCACAAAATATTTGAAAATGCCTTAAATTATAGTGCGGACATGATAGGCACTAGAAAAGCCAAGTCAAAACAGATTCTGTGATAGGGAAGAAATATTTTAAAGAAGCTAATTGCTTCATGCAGAAAATGAGTTACCACTTATTACTTGAGACATCCTAATAAATTGTTTCCTACTTGAGGGTTAAGTTTCAGAGCTTATTTTTTGTTTGTTTGTTTGTGGTTTTTTGTTTTTTTTTCTTTTTTTTTTTTCATTCTGAATTAAGGTACTTTGCCTTATGAGCACTGCCCAGTTTACAAGGGTTAAGCTTGTCAGTGTGAGAAATCAGACTTTTGGGTCCTGAAAGAACATAAAATTGCTGAAATCACAGAGCCTACGCTTTTATCTAGCAAGTACAAAAGATAAAAGTGGATGCTTGTAAATGTAAGATTCTGCCTAGGAACAACAGGAAGATAAACATGAGAACTATGGTACTGGCATACTTCTCTACTTGCATCACATCATGCGTGCGTGTGTGTGTGTGCATGTCTGGGATTGCAATATTTAATGAGGAAAAAGCTCAGGAACAGTGAATTGGAGTTTGAAATGAGAAAAGGCTCCGTAGAACAAGGTTTGGACCAGTGAAATTGTTTCAGTGGTTTAGCTGGTACTCAGCTAATAGGGATACTTGTTTGTGACATTTGTCTGTTGGAATATAGCAGGGTAAAAATCGCATCCAAGGACATTAATAAAGCAAATAAATTATGCCTAATATTAGCATGAATCGTTGTTAGACAAAATGTTACCACTTTTTCCTGTTACATTTTTGTCATGACATTATAATATCCAGGTGATTGTAATTTGTTTAAACAGAAAACAGATTATAATAGTATCTTAAGGAAATGGACACAAAAAAACCAGATAATAAAGACTGGCTTATAGTGGTTCCTAATGTACCTGTTTGCCTGAGTTCTAGGGTACTTTTTGAAGGAGTAATGTAATTATTACTGGCACTGATAATGTTGACAAGAAAGTTGATTCTAGAATGATAGTGGAAGATAAACGGAGTTTGGCAGTCATTTGAATAATTGGTTTGAGAAATGCAAAATAGGCAATGAACAATTTAAATAAATGCAGATTATAAGTAGTGAGTTTTGGGATTTCCATTAGTCAGAATACAGAAGAAAGAGCAAAAAGTTTAAAAGGTTAATTATTGTTTAAAAAAAAAAAGTAAATGGCCTAAGAGAAAAATAGTATGAATAGAAAATTACTAATGTATTAACTTAGAAAAATGATCTTACAGTGAATGGGTTGAACTCTCTTTTACACTGAAATTATATGTATTTCTATTGGATTCTTATAAGAAAATAAGCTTTACTGTTTCAGGATGTATATATTGAATTGTTTGCAAGAATATGGGAACTCAAGTAGTATGGTAAAGGATTAGCAAAATAAAGAAGACTTCATCCTCATTTTAAATGCTTTTGTTGAAACTGCTGTAGTGGAAATGATGATGATTGGGGTCATTATTGTCAGTGTCAGTGCTTCTGTTAACCAAACAGATAAATACTGTTCACAAGGTATTCTCCCCTGATGGATAGTGTGAGTGACATCTGATGGCTTTGTGCTTCATTTAGGAGTCTTTTGTGGACTAAGACTTCAACTCTGGCGCACTTATGTAGTTCCACTGAGTACACCATTTAACTCAGAACCTCGAGCAGCAAATACAGTTTAACCTTGCATCTTCCAGGGAGGAACAGACAAGTTCCTTCCTTTGACTTGAACCATTGATTTTTAGAACTCAAGGCATTGTTGACCCTCTCACTGTAATTTTTTCCCCCTTTAATTATAGTTGGGATCAAAGGGTAAAGGAATGTAAAGCAGTTAGAAAAACGACGATAAAAATGCTTTCTCTACTGTATGTCTGAAATGCTGTTTGAGATCCCTGCAAGACTGCAGCCTGAATTGTAGAAAATCAAAGGAACTGATTATCTAGGTGAACTTAATAGCAAGTAGCAAGGTTTATTTTGTTGAAGTTCTTATGACAACAGAACTTAGTAGTTATTCTGTTGTTCCTTTGCTCTTCAGAAACAGCACCTGAAAGAACAGGGGTGAGGAAGGAGAATTATCATTGGAAATGGAGCTGCTTTTGTCTTTTTTATCCTGTGTTTCTCCTTTCCTTCCCTCCCTGCTGCAGTAAATATTGATTTGTAGGCAGGAACAAGGACCTTGCCTGTGTGCATTCTGATCTCATGGGAGAGAGAGATGAATAGTAAAGGGCAAACCTTAATGATATTTTCCTGAGCCCAGAAACTACTCAGATACTTTTGTTTGTTTGGTTGGTTGGTTGGTTTTTAATCATTATGCTGAAAAAGGAAAATAGCTGTCATTGGGAATCAAAGGTAGACTTGTGCTGCTGAAAGGTTCTTAAAGGCCAAACTCTCAAAGAAAGCTCCTCAAATACAATATAAACTGTCTACTACTACTAAGAACAGTTTCATTTTTAAAGCATAAGTATAAGTACTGGAGTTGTGTATTAAATTGAGGGTTGAAAAGAGAGAGCAATTTAATTGGCAGTGTAAAACTACTGAATTACAAGTATGATTCTGTAGTCCTACCTATTGAAGAGCTCCAAGGTAGCGTTCAATCTTCAGAGTCAGGTCAGTGGCCTCACACCACTCTCAGTGAAGCTAGAAATGATAATGTTTTAAAGTTTGTTGTGGGGCTGTTGCATTGTTTTACACACACCTGACCTCCTGGGTTTTTATCTTACTAAAGTATGTGGCAAATAGACTGGGCCAAGCATGAGCTGTATAGTATGCTATGCAGGGAATTGCTCATTTGTTCTCAGCTGGACAGTGGTCCAGATCAGACCATGACGCTTCATAATTATGACAGCATATGCTTTATAAATTGAAAATTTTTGCTTATAGCAGAGGCTTATTTCATCTATTTCAATGTCATACTAGTGCCGTTAGTATTCACTAGTTCAAGGGAGGGTCATGGTCTTGGCCACTTCTTGTTTGACCTCACAAAACACACGCTTGAAGTCAATCTCTCAGCTCAAATGCTGAACATGATTTAAATAACCAAACATGAGTAACAGTGATCTTAAGACCTTCATGATGAAGTACATCATCTGCTATTTGATTTCTATCCAAACCCATCTATATTCCTTAGAAATCTCAGTTTTGTATCATAATCAGTTTTCTTATCTTCATCAGTAATGACAAACTGAGGAAGCCTTGACAGGAGAAGCAAGCCAGTTAGATTACAGACATGTGCACATTTCATTTTAGTGTCAAATCAGAATGCGTAGTGCAACAATATCAGAAAGATGCATTTGGTTTAATCAAGACTTAACAGTTACATTTACAAGAGCAATTAGGCCAGCACTTTACACTGGTACTCAATTTGGCAGAAAAAAAGAAAGATTTTATTTAGGAAGATAGTATTTCTAACTTCAGGTATGCTAACGTTGTTAAATTTGGGCAGCTGCTCAGCTGCCATCAGAGTTGTTACACTTCATTGGCTTTAATTTTTCAAGAAAGCTTATGCTTATCTTCATGCAAAGCTCTCCTGTTCAGTTGTAGTCTGTTTCCTTTGGTTAGTCTGAAATTCAGGCTGGTATCTGACTTTGTATATGAACCATCTTAAACATTTAATAATCATCAAAAAAAAAAAACCAACAAACCCAAAACAAATGAGAAACCAACTGAGAGAGCTTCACTATTGCCTAAATCAGGAGCTCCAATATTCAGAAGGTCACCAGTCAAGGTACTGGTGACTTAAAAGGCAGGTGCTGATACAGCAGGCAGTAGGATCAGCAGTCCAATAACCTTGATGTATTAGTGAATAAGGAAAGATAAAGCTACTGTTAAGGAAAAATTCATCAGGTAACACTTTTGTCTCTGATGCATCAATGGATGCAATTAAATTTTTGGCAAGAGCAATGGTATTAAACATTTTGTCCAGAAGGTTATTATAGCTTGAATTGAGAGGCTGGGCAGCTAAACTACAGTCATCAAAACATACAGGAGAAAAGTTGACTTTTGAGTGAAGTACAAGATCAAGTGCTGATCTCTCAGTCAGATACTACAGTCTGGCTTCTTGCTTTAGGTGGTTTTCCCAGTCTTACCCTGTGCGGGTGTGGAGGAACCTGCTTTCACAGCTTAGGATACAGCCTGTCCCAAGGAGATGGAAATGCAGACACAGTATGTAATTATTCCTCAATCATGTAAAATATTTTGTTCAATTATCCTTCATTCTAAAAAAAACCAAAACAAACCAAACAGGAAAAAAGGGAAAGGAACACATTGTTTCTGCATGTAATTAGATCCTTTCTATAAAATATAGATTCGTCATTTCTTATCTGACTTCAGTGACAGAGACCTTAGGTAACATATAAATTATGCAGACTTGCTTTTGTAGACTGTTTGGGGTTTTTTCCTTTTCTATGCCACAATTGTGTCTTTTAAAGAAAGCTCATTAAAATGAAACATACTTTGAAGAGAGGATGAAGTTATAACTGTATCACACCTTCTTTGAACAACCTGAAGAGTGTTGTTAGTTGCCAGCCAAAAGAGATGGGTCTCTACAGTGATGGTATAGTGTCACTGCTCCTTGTGCAACTGTGTGTAAAGTAAGTGAATTATGGAACGCATTCTTCTTGTTACATGTTTAGCATTTCAAAAGGATGCTTGGCTGTTTAGTGGGTAGTTTTGTTGCCATTGCAAGAAGAAAAGTGCTCCTTCTCTCAGGTTCATGCGGAGTAATTAGTTATTTTCAGACCAGGGTAGAGAATAATTGATGAACTTTAGTTTATCTAAACAAGGGGTAAACCAAAGACTTTTCTGTTTTGTAAAACTGAGTTACAAGGGAAGACAGATAAATAACATTTTTCAGATGAAGTAGATCTGTATTTAGAAGCTTTTGGACTTCTCATGAACGTAAATTGGAAAGTGTGTCCAAACCCTCCGCAGAGCTTTGAGTAAGAGCTTGGCTTAATAAAAGGAATCATCAGGATACTGCAGGGTGGTAGGTATCTCTGAGCCTGGTAAACATGTATTACTTGTCCTTTAGATGTGGTTTACAGAATAACATCTTGCTTTCCTTTAAGTGTAATCAAAGAAAAGTATCAAAGCATTCTTCTGGGAATTTCCCCTGAGTACCAGACTAATTAACCAGAGTAGAACTCTTTGTATCATGACTGTAGACTTTACTGATTATATTTATCAAGGAAGATCAACAAGGGGTTTTCTGTATTTTATTTTGGGCTTTGCACTTAGCAAACAGAGTGAGAGGGAAATTAGACATTCTAGTTTGAGTGGTCTGCCTCCTTCTATATGCAGGGATGTAAATTCTGTAACCCCTCTGGTACTCTCCCTCCTAAGCCATTGTTTATTTTCACTAATCTTGCTAAATACTGTTCCATGCAACTTAAAAAAAAAAAAAAAAGACAAAAAAACTTAGTTTTATGGCTGTAGCTTCAGAAATACATGTCTGTTCTTAATAAACAGAAAGAGTAAAGGAGCATAATTATAGTAGGAAAAGGACTGAAGGTCGACCTGCTAGTATTGTTTCTTATTGAAAGAGTTGGACAGCCATGTTGTGTTACAGCCTTGCTTCTCCTGAGATCAAAAGAAAAAAATCATATATGCAGATCGAGGGAGGTGATCCTGCCCCTCTACTCTGCTCTCGTGAGACCTCACTTGGAATATTGTGTGCAGTTCTGATGTCCCCAACATAAAAAGGACATGGAACTGCTGGAACAAGTCCAGAGGAGGGCCACAAGTATGATGAGGGGACTGGAGCACCTCCCCTGTAATGACAGGATGATAGAGTTGGGGCTGTTCAGGCTGGAGAAGAGAAGGCTGCATGGAGACCTCATAGCAGCCTTCCAGTATCT
>JASSUY010017201.1:22677-37589 GCA_032466535.1 Forpus xanthops
TGAGGAAGAAATTCTTTCCTGTAAGGGTGGTGAGGCACTGGAATGGGTTGCCCAGGGAAGTTGTGAATGCTCCATTGATGGCAGTGTTCAAGGCCGGGTTGGACATAGCCTTGGGTGGCATGGTTTAGTGGGAGGTGTCCCTGGACATGGCAGGGGGTTTGAACTAGATGATTCTGAGGTCCTTTCCAACCCTATCTATTCTATGATTCTATGATTTTTAAGAAAGGCCACACTTTATGGAAAATACAACACTACATATTTTCTTCTTTAAAGCCTAACATTAATTAGATCTTCAAACACATACCATCCTCAGTTTGTACTGTCTGAAGCATACAGGCTCTACAATGCTGCAGTAAGTCTTTATTTTATTGTATTGGACAGCATAACTAAATAGTCACTGTGAGCCATCATGGCTTCAGCTTCTTGAGTAGATTGTCTAGTGGCTTTACTTGATTGGCTGGGATGGATCCAGAGTTGCAACATACACATATCAGCAGATGCACTGAGGAAATTTTGTGTGAGATGCTCTTTCAGAAATTCCGTTTTTTTCCCAAGATTTTTGTGAGAGAAGAAGTGAATGAACTGACTGACATGTAATTTATATCCTACCTCAGTTTTTTACAATCTAGTAAGGAACTCATCCCCACAAACTGTAAGGCCTAGAAATTTCCTTCTAGTTAAGTCTTTCCTAAAAGGAGAGAATCCACCCATGCCATCTCATCATCACCCAAGCATATGAAACCGTATCTTTTTCTTAGAAAGGTCATCTCTGCTTTAATGTTAATTAGATATTGATGCTGTTAAGTATTAATGGGCTAACTTTTGACTACATAAAGTGTTTAGCTCAATATCAGTAACAGTGTGGTTTTTAATGCTATGTATGTCCAAAAGATTACTTTTGGATAAAGGTTTTTTTCAATACAGAAAATTTTAATTTTAATTGTCTTCTCAACTTACTGCTAATGAAAAAAACAAGCTCTTAAGTTTAGGTGGAGTATAAGTGCTCACTGTTGTCACAAATTTAAATTCTAGTAATCATGAATTTAAACTCAACAGTGCTGCTGAAGAAACAATATATTAAGCACATTAATTTCACTTTACTGGATTATTAAATCACTTAAATATTATTGGCTGGATAGCCTAAGATCAGCGGGCTCCTGTATGGAAATATGTGAGGTGTAAGGCTTGCAAAAAGTCTCAGTAGATGGAGGGAGTTTAGTCATTCTTTCAACTTCCTCCTCATTCCTTTCTGAATTCCCTGTGTAGCAGTCTGGATTTTTCTTGAAATTAATTGTTTTAATTATGGCAAATGGCTTAAATGGCTTCTGTGTGAAGAAAGAATTAAAACTCTGGGATGGTTTAGTGCAGAAAGGGGACATAAAGAGGGCACACAATGGAGATATACAAATAATGAATTGCATATACAGAAAGTAAATCTGGCACTTTCACATATCTTTTCTTATAATACAAAAAGCAGGGGACTTATAATGAAACCAAAAGACAGCAAAATTAAAACCATTAAAGAAAATAAGTATTTACACAAATGCATACTTAACCCGTGGAATTAATTCCCATGAGAGTTCAGTGAAGGCAAGAGCTTAGAAAGGATAATGGAAACATTTGTAGTTGCATTGGATAGCGTGAAAAGTATAAAGGAAATGTGGAATGCAGCTCCTGCTTAAGCCAGTGACAGGCAGATGAAGTGTATAAACCATCAGGCAAATGGCAGCAGCAAACCAAAGCTGACACAGGGTGGAAGAAAATGACTGAGGTAGGGAGCAACCCTTCAATAATTGTTCATTTCACGTAGGTAAATTTGACTGTTTCATTTACTTATGAAGGAAGTTTCACTGTGAAGAAGTGATGTGAAAATGACATATCGTTGTCTACTCATTTTACCCCAGCTGGGCTGAAGAGCAGTGGTTTTAACATCAGGGAAAATTAATGCAGAGCAAACTGATAGTTGCTGTCATATACTGTTCTTATCACAGCATTCCTAAAGAAATGTGTAAAAACTAAATATAATTCATTAATTAATATAATTAATTTTCCAAGTCAGATGAGATGTGCTGTGATGAGAACCCTATGGTGGCAATGTTACTGGTGCTGAATCACTTGCTGTTCATGCTGTTTTCCCCATCCAGTGTTTTAATGTATTGAGTTTTCCTGAGGTGCTAATATTTTAAATCCTGTAATAACATCATTTCTACAAGCATAAGTTGTCCACAGTTGATAGAGTTCCTAAAATAATCCATATTAGCTTTTCTTGTCAGGGATGTCTGCCAATACTCTAGAGACTGAAGTATTTTGATGACCTACATGATGTTATTATTAAGCCTATTTTCCCCTTTGCTAATAATAATATTATCCAAACTAGATTCTTGAAAGCTCTCTATCCAGTGCATGCAGGGACTTGTTTGCGTAAACACAGATGTTGCAGAAATGTAGCAGACTCATGGTAGGTTGGAAGTGTATTGCTGTTTCTCTTTCATTCATTACCTCTTTGAGGATTTCTGCAAAAAGGAGTCCAAGGTATTTTGACCCTTGCATTGATGGTCTTCATTAACCTACTGTGTGAGAAAACTATTTTGGGTGATCATCGTTTTTATTTTGAATAGAAGCGGGAATTCCACGTCAGCAATGCTAGGCCTCCCAAAAGGCTTCTCATTCATGCTCGATTGATTTTGCAGCAATCTTAAATGTTTCCCTGACCATTTTTTTATGAGTTGTTTTATTCTAGATGATACCTGAAAGCTCTGAAATGTGACAGAAGATCTAAGCTAAGTCAGGAGCTTCCCCACAGCTGGATGTCTAAACTTGTAGTACTCCTTGTATTAGTTATACTGCAAAATTGTGTTACTCCTTGGGTAATACAAAATCTGAATGCTATCAGTGTTTATAAAGCAAATATTTTAACTTTCTTTGTTGCAAATTAAAACAAAAATCTGACTCTCGACTTTAAAATGTTCTAGGGTAATTAGAAATAAGATTTGTTAAGAACTTGGACCTCAAAGACTTCCCTTGGCTTGAAATATCATTATTTTAGACAAAAGAAAACTTACTAAGTGAAAACTCCTTTTAGATATCTTGTACTTTACCTATGAAGTCTGTAACATTCAAATCCACCATGAGGACCCTCTCCACTGGAGACCTTGTTCCCATTCTTGCTGGCCCTGGGCTGCAGGGCAGGGTCATCTGCCAGCTTTGTGTTCCACACTGCAGAAGCCCACTTTTATATCTGGAAGAGATACCTTTAAACTCCAAGGTGTTCTCACAGTTCGAAAAACTACACCGGTAACATCTCATTTTAAGTTATATTTATACACAGACTGATGCTGTTGAGGGAGCATGCACTACTCCTTTAGAGCATCATCTCCTTTAAATTCATCTTTAATGTGTCTTTCTTTGAGAGCTCCTTTTGTAATATACTTGAAGCTGAATTATGAAAGAATCCTGATCTAAATGGGTCACTGTCCCACCAGAAAGAATGTGACAAATATTTAATACTCTTATGTAGCTTGAAGATATGAAAGTAAAATTCTTTTCCTTTAATGCTCCTTCTTCCTTTACATTCTGATGACTCATTGGGGAAACATTATGGTGCCAACTTTTTCTTCTTCCTGAAGCTAACAGGTGTTTCTTGGATTTGCCTCATCTGTTACAAATCACTGTTGAATCCAGCTGGAAATTTTCCATTCACTAGTTGGGCAGTGCCTCAAAAATTGGTATTCTGTACCTGATCTCACTGTACCCAGTCCACCCCCAGCAGCATAGTTGAGCCTGACTGGTCAGTGCTTGACAGCTGGTTCATCAGATCCACATCATTGTCTGCTCAGGGTGGATTTATTGTACAAAAAGCCCTGGGCACCTGTATCACATTATGTAAATGCAACCACTTCTGCCCTAAAATGCTGTTTACTGTGGGAATGTGATTAGATGCAGGTACTAGTCCTCTATTGTTTCCTTTTCTAAAACAGTCAACACTTGAAAACAGTAACATCGGCAATTATCCTTAAGCAAGAGTTTGGGTTTTTGTAGTGTAGTGAAAGCTTATTTTAATAAGGTTACCCTGCCCAGACTATCATCTGTTTAAACTAGAATGTTCTGCCAGAATGAGATGAATGAGTAGATTATTCAAAATATAGCAAGCATACAAGTTTGTACTAGTCTTTACTTTGGCAGGCAGTGGTTACACACATCTAAAATAATATGTAGCAAAACTCTCTGTATTTGGTAGGAAATGCCAATGGCATTTGACAAACATTCATTTGGGTTGATCTGACTGTAGTGCAATATTTTTTTGCAAGATGCTCAGGCCTAATTAAAAATATTTTTGACATATTAAAATCTCACAGAAAACAGAAGACTCCTTTAATTGTGATCTGATGAATCAAGAACCCAGCATAACCACCCCCATTTTGATCTGGTTCTGTAGGAGCAGTAATTGATATAATGCTGAGTAAAGAAGGATTTTAAAAAACAAAAAGATCTGAGTGTCTGTTCGTACAGGTTTATGATTTTTTTTTTTATTTTAATCCCTAGGAAATGGGAAAATGGTTTCTTTTCAAAATTATTTATATTTGTGAACTCTGAAAAGGAGGAGTAATGTATCAATTTACCCTTGTCTCGTGAAACTGACATTGTGAGAAAAATATATTTCTGATTTTGTCGTTGCTCATCACACTAACAATTCACCTCTGTAAAGCGGTCAACGATGTGACTTTGTCTTACGTACCATTTTAAAGAATGCACAGGCAAAGTCTGGACCAAATAGCTCTTTTTCAAAGCGAAAAAACAGTAGTAGATTTACAGTCTGTAGAACTTTTCTTGCATCCTCTGTCTTGGGTAATGGGAAGGTTAGACAGACTTGAAAGGAGACTAGTGAGGCAGTTGTTAATTGAGCAAATAATTTCCATGATCTTAGGGTATAAGTATGAATTAGGCTTGAAAACCATTTCTACACCCCTTGAATCTCACTAAGCAGTAGGATTGGAGAGGGTAAAAAACATATTTAGTGTATATCTTTGCTGCCAGTCCCATGGACCACATAACTGTTACTTCTATCATTTTGAGGTTTTTAAGTTATTCCTGGTTTTCGTTTGTTAATATATTGCTGATCCTGCAGACTGGTGCAGTAAGCCAAGGCAGCGAGCATAGTCTCGGTTGTGCATTGCTGCTGCATGACAGTTGCTGTGCTACTATGTGTGTTTTGCAAGTTTCTTTACAAAATAAAATCACTAGCAAGGTTAATTAGAAATGGGAATATTTCACTGTAGGTTTAGCACTCTTGAAATGCACTGATTCAGATGAGAACAGTGACAGACTTACTACTATGACTGGCTGATTATATATATATATATACACCTTAATTATTGCATAATTCAATTCAGTATAAATAAGACTTTCTTGGTGTAATGGCTCTCTGCCATTTGTAATTAATCTTTTATTAGGCATGAAGCCATGAAAGCACTTAAGCAGGTGCTCAATTTTAGCCACTTTAGTCAATTATACTTAGAATTAGGCATATGTTCCAATGCTGTGCTTGACTGGACCACTGTTCCCCAAAGCCAAGCTGACCTTATATATGTGATTTATACCAGTGAACTTTTTTTGTGTTTCATATCACTAAGAATTAAAAACAGGAATTTTTTTTTTTTTTATCCACAAATTACATGTTGTCATGTTTTCTAGGATGAGGCTGATTTTTTTGTTTGTTTAGTATTTTTTTTTAATACTATTTCATATGATTGAAAGGATGGTTTTCCTAAAAATCTTGCTTCCCTTGTATCCTTTGGCTGTCCAGGTGTCAATCACATTAACACATTAGGCATTATCCTATGAATTGTGTTTGTTGTTAGAAGACAGTTTTCTAAATCTTACTTCCTTGTACTAAATATATTAAAATAGTTATGTTTCTTTTCCATAATCCATCAGACAAACCTCATGCATTATCTTCTTCATGTGCTGGTCTTTGTTTCACCAATAGGTTTTTATGCCTATTGTAATTACTTCCTTTTTTTTAACTCCTTAATTGCTTTTGATTTGCCTGTATTTCAAAAGACATCTGAAATATGCAGCTAAAAATTCAAACCTAAAATCTGTGATTGGTTTCATACATATTTTTCAATTCTTTTGGTGGGCCATGCTTCTGCAGAAGCCCATTGCAGAAATGCACTGGAGCAGCGCAGGCTTTTGTTTGTCTCATAACGCAATACTGTGCAGTCTGATGCTTTAGCTAGCGCTAAATAAAAACTGGCTTTTTGACCTGAAGCAATGCAACCTGCTGGTGGGGGTGATAAATTTAGGAGTGGCAGCACTTGAAGAAGCCTGTTACCCAATAACGAGGTGAAGTGACATAATCATGGTAGAAAACCACAAATTAGTTTACAGTGTGAAATACCTTCTGTGAAACAAACCATAAACTTGATTTTTGTTCTGTCTGTGTTATTTTTATTTGTTTGATTCCTTCCTCTGCCCTCATCCTCATATCCTCACACCCTGCCCCCCACTCGAGCTCTGCGCGGTGCCAACTCTGACATTGGCTCTGCCAGTGGCAGCACTCTGGCCAGTGGAATGTCTACAAATGGGAGTAATTCCCGTCCTGTCTTCTGAATTTTGTAATGAATTTAAAAAAAAAAAATAGGAAAATAAGAATAGATTTGTAGAGTGAAAAGGGGAAATGTCTCAATGTTGAGTGTGAGTAGTATTGTCTGTGATGAAGCTTTAGCGTGGAGGTCTCCTGAACCCACAACCAATCTTTGCAGGGCAAAAAGTGAGGTCAGAGTGTGCAGCTTTATTGCACAGTGACCAGAACTGTGACTATCTCCCACCTTCAAGGTGGCTCCAAGGGACAGGGCTTTCCTCAGTGTTTGCAGAGGCTCAGGCTGAGGACATTCCCCAGGAGTGTGGGGAGTTACAGGTTGCAGGATGAATTTGTGAAATAAGTCTTACTTAAAATTATTATATTCAGTTAAGTTTCTTTCGTTACCTTTCATACTACAGATGAATAATTTCCTGTGTTCTCATTGCTGATCTCATTTTGACTTCTCTATGCTTTGAAAATTGCAATGTTGCACCATCCCAGTTTCTCTAATTTTCTCTGGTCTTTCTGGAACATTGTATTCCACTTGTACTTGCTTGTTGTCTACTTGTACTTCTGTACCCTAAGGTCCTGATCTGCAGCTGTTACAAAAGAAGGAATGGTGCCTTACCAGAGGTGGCCATTAAGTATATGGATGGTCATGACCATTTTGTGAAGGAATGAGGTCTAGAAAAAGAACATAATTGATTTGTAATTTTATTGCATGGGTGAAACAAAAGACACAGATCAAGTTGCAAATGGGCAATTTGTCCACAAAATTATTTCACAGTGGTAACAGACCCAGACAGTACTAGATGGTTCAGGATGTATTTGCTTCAGCATGAATATTTTTGAATCTTTATGGTAAGCAAGTGTAGTTCTATGAAGATTAACTTTTTGAAAACAGGGTTTGACCAGTTTTATTTGCAAGTAGCAAAATCCTGAGAAGTTCAGGTTAATCTGAGAGGGTTACTGGGTTTCATCTGCTGGAGAAACAAAGGGATTTATCTAGCATTCCCAAAGCTTGTAAGATCTCTGGATCTGGGATTCCCCATCATATGCTGAGGACTTTGTAATCTGAAATGAAAGCAAGATGCTTCTTGCTCCGCAAGGAAAACCTTCAGCTTTCACAGCAACTGTAAATATTGGGGAAATATCAATCACAGTTTTCAAAAGTATGCTGGAAGATGATACCCATGGTAAGCATGTGTAATCCTATTAAGCTGTTGTTGAAACATGTTTGTTTGCCATCATAAGTTAGAAGGTGTTGGCTGAAGAAAAGAAAAAGAAAGTAGGAAATCACCTGAGGTGGCATCTGGAGAGTAGCCAGAGGCAGATGGTTTGATCTGGGTTTGGTGGCATATTTTGATATTATTTTTTCATTTTCTCATTAGACCATAGAAAAAGGGTGTGGTTTAACTTACTACAAGTTTCTGGGTTATATTTGGATTACATGAGAGGTCATGTATTTATATGATTTAGATTTCCATGTGCAGGGCATTACAATACATTAATGTCTGAATGGATATTACGTAAGTAACCTGTAGGTAGAAAAAAATACACAATAGCAGATATATTGTATTTTTGTTATTATCATATTTTGTTGATATTTTATTACAAGAATGAAGTTTTAAGAAGTATTTTTTAAATCTCACACTGAAAATGTGAACTGCTACCTTCCTAGTTTATATATTCTATATTGCAAAATGTGGCCTAACAGAGTCCATACATCTGCATAGCAATAAAATCCTGCTGGATTCCAGCTCACCTTCAAAAGTGCTTCATAAATGCCTTTTGTGATAAAATCAATCCATAATTCCGTGGAAATAAATGGAAAATGGAAATAAATGATTAGCAAGAATAAACAGAAAATCCCCACTTTTAGTCAATACAAGGCAGAATTATGTGCTGCTTCCTGCAGACCACAGCTGCCTCTTCCTGACGAGGACATTGATCCTTTGATATTCCTGTCTCAGGAGCTGTCTCTGTCTTCATTTTTTCATCTCAGAACAAAGCAATATGTTCTTCAACTTTGACCAGTGAGACTGGCAGAATTACAGGAGGTATAATTTTACCTGTCCAGGACCCATTACTGCTAACAAAAATACGATCTAAATGAGATATTTATGCAAATCAATATACATTAAAATGTATGGTGTGCCAAGGCAAGCCAAACAAAACTTGTTCTTTAATTTTCATTGAAAAAATAAAAATTAAAAATGTATCCATTACTAATGCAGAAAGGTATGATGAAGACAGTGTCACTTGAAATTTGAATGTAACAGTGCTTCGTTACAAAGTAGGATTTTCTAAGAAAATCGTAAAATGGTTTAGATTGGAAGGAGCCTTTGGAGATCATCTATTTCCAACTGCCATGCAGGAGGGCAGGGACACTTTCCATTAGATCAGGTTGCTCAAAGCCCCAACCCATGGATGGGGCAGCCACAGCTTCTCTGAGTGACCTGTTCCAGTGTCTTAACACCCTCACAGTGAAGAATTTCTTCCTCATATCTAATCTAAATCTATCATTTATTAGTTTAAAGCTGTTGTCCCTTGTCCTATCAGTAGTTGTATTTATAAAAAGTCCCTCTCCAGATTTCTTGTCTCTGTTAGGTACTGGGAGGCTGCTCTAAGGTCTCCCTGGGACATTCTCCAGGCTGAACAACACCAGCTCTCTCAACCTGTCTTCATAGAAGACGTGCTCCAGTCTGCTAAGCATCTTTGTGGCCTCATATAGGCGCACTCCAACAAGGCCCACATCCTTCTTACGTTGCTGGTCTCAGAGGTGGATGCAGCACTCCACATGGGTTCTCATGAGAGCAGAGCAGAAGAGGAGAATCAACTCCCTCGACTGGCTAGACATATTTCTCTTGATCCAGCCCAGTATACAGTTGGTTTTGTGGGCTGCAAGCGCACACTGCAGGTTCGTGTTGAGATTCTTGTCAGTCAGCACACCCCTGTCCTTCTCCTCAGGGCTGCTCGTAACGCATTCTGTGCCCAGCCTGTATTTGTGCTTGCATTTGATCTTGTTGAACTTCATGAGGTTTACACAGGCCCACCTCTCAAGCCTGTCTCAGTCCCTCTGGGTGGCATCCCTTCCCTCCAGCGTGCTGACCACACCACATAGCTCGGTATCATAAGCAAAGCTCCAATTCACTCCAAGCAGCATCCATTTAGATTATGTTTTGTTTGTGAAATATGATCATGGAGAGAGGTGGTAGGAAGCTTGATGTGTTCACTGTTACCAATTTGATGCCATATATGTTTCTAGTACATGGATTGACATGTTCATACTTTTGATATTAGAAGGGCAACATGAATCCCTTCCAACTTGGGATATTCTCTGATTTGAGATTATTGGCAGACCAAAAACTTTAGAACACAAGATTTTATGTGGTCAGTGGTTTGCAGCAAGCTAATGTTGCCTTGATCCTTTCCCTCATTTTATGGTTGTGTTGCAGACTGATTAAATGTATTACTGACACCAATCACTTTTCCTTTTGTAAAGTGGCATTTGCAATAAACCAATGAAAAATATTATCAGAGCTTGAGTAAAGTACTGAGCCTAACCTATGACCTCAGGCAATTTGCACCACATTTCATTAAATAAGCTGGCAAGGTAGGCAAGATGGAGGCTGCATGTGGTTGAAGCCTTCATTAACAATCCTGAAGTATTAAGTTGGAATAAATATATGCTGCTGATTTCCATTCCCACCTCAGTGCCTTTTGGGTGATTTTTTTTTTATTTATTTTTACTTTCCTTTTTTGCCTTTTCATTGGCAGCTCTGTGAATTATTTCTGCCTGCACTGTGTTATTACAGTCAATCTCATTGCTTACTGTTTGTCAGCCAGCATCCCTAGGCAAAGTACAACACAAACACAAATGAATCCTTCAGTGGGCCCTGTAAGCAGCAGAAGAGAACTGTAACCTTTTCTTTACTTACACTAAATTTTTAAGTGTATCTGCTCTTTAGGATGTGACCAGCTAAAGTACTTTATAGTTACTGGTTCTCATTTCTTCATCAGATCAGTTGCCTGTGGGCATAAACAGTGTGGAGCAGGGCTTTCACATGAAGGTTTAAGGACAGTTTGTATCAAAAAAGCAAGCTGCTCCTCTTACCTGTTAGTCTATCATATAGTTTGTTCTCTATGACTTACTTTTTTCTCCTCTTCTGTTTCTTAGGACTTGCAAGCTTGCAGTGGTTTGCAGAAATTTTAGGCATTAAGGATACAGTGTCAAAGGGGCATAAAATGCTTTGTTAGCTGTAAAATGCAGCTGCTTTCCAACTAGTTTATTTTCTGTAGAGATTTAAACTAAATAGAAGAAAGGACAAAAAAAGCAATAGTGCAAATAGGGACAAATCCTCAGTGATTGCTGGGATTCTAACTGATTGCAGTCCTCAGTTACTCTGTTTCTAACTTTCTCAGTAGTTATAATCCCCCTGACAGAAAGCAAGGGTATATGTAGGAGGAAGGTGAGGAGGAACAGCAGCATTTCCCTGAGGTTTTCAGGCAGATAAAAATCCCACTTTCAGCAGTAGTACATTTCTGGCTCTGCTGGCTCCTTAGATTCGTTTACTAGGAGCTTTAGTCTTTTTTTTTTTTTAGTTGAAATAAAAACATTCCCCTAAAAAATGTATTCAGTCATTGTTAGTCCTGCCTAATCAGCAAATAAAATCCTGCTCTTTTGAAGGAGATTCACAAGCAAGGAAGGCTTATGAATTTTGTCTTCTAATTGCACAAATGGTGTTTTTAACTCGTTGGGATGCATGTTACTTTCTGCTCACCTACTTTTCAACACCATGCTCTGATTGCACCCTCTGTTACAGTTAGGAGTTCTGATTCCTTTCACTATCATGGGAAACTGAACAGTAGCTCATCTAGCAGAGGAATGGATTGCCGGAGAGTCTAGGTATGGAATATGGTCCATCAATACCCTAATTACTTGAGAAATTATCCTAGTGTTCATTTATTCCACAGGGCAAATCCATCCTAGGATGAATATCAGGATACTGCTTCTTTCCTTCCCTTCCAGCTCTTTCTTACCACAAACCAAGAAGGCTATATTTAATTCATTTATTTAAGCATACTTTTTCTTCTAACTTTCTATCACATGGCTGGGGTGCAGGTTTGGTTTTCCGCTATCAATGCATTTTTTTTTCCATGTTTCTTAATTTGAAATGCTTTGTTAGACATAGGTTTTAGCAATTTAACCTTAAAAAACTAGAAAAAGGAGGTGTTCTAGCTCTGTTTTGCATACAAATGTGTACATCCCTTCCTCCCTCTCCCCTCCTCCACCCCCCCACTCCCCCCTACCCACCAGCCCCCCCCCTCCCTCGGTCAACAGCTAAAGCATCCTTTTAACCCAGTAAAAGGAAGGCCAGCACTGTCACTGTACTTTTTATTCTCTAAAAATCCTTAATAAAAGCTAAACTAGTCTGACTCTTAACAGGAGGCAGAATTGAGCTCAACTTGTAAAGAAAATTGGTAGCAAATTTCTGTTCTGAGGCATGCACCTATGGGGCACTGTCCCCGAATACTACCTTTTAAAATATGCAGTTAATACTTGGGATACTAGAGTAATCTCAGCTCCTCATCACTGAAGGCTAAGTAAAATAATATTTTCCCTTCTTTCATGTTTTGGCCAAGTGGATTAGGATCTTTGGCCCAAATAATTTCTTTCCTCTTGTATACTTAGTGGCCTCCTGAATGATGTAAGAAATCCCAAGGAAGCAGTGAATTTTTTCATGCTTTGACAGGTTCTTGTTGAGAAACAAACAGGATGCTTGAGGATTTATATGTCACATGCATGGTCATCACACTGATCTTTCTAATTAATTTTAGGGGTAAAGATATTATGTATGTATATAATTACTCTATTACAAATTACTTTACACAGAAGCCCCAAAATTCAATAGTTTCCTCACTTTGATATTTTCAGTTCTATCAGAATCCAGCAATGTAATTAAACTGTACTATATAATAGAACACATTCCTCTTATTTTGATCTATCATTTTGATAGACATCAAATCAGAAAGAAATAAAACATCAATAGTGTAAGGAACGCAGACCTTGGTGTATTCCATAGAGTGTTGTAACAGGGCTTACGTTGTCAATAGTGGCACTCATATGCGCAGCTTTTATGTTAAGTGGTGGTTCCTTCTCACTCTCGTAGTCTCTACCTTGGGTTCTCCTTGCTTCTTGTAAGTCCTGTTACACTCCTGACAGTGGTGAGCAACATGAAAAGGAGCTGCACACGAGGCTGAGATGGGAGAGAAAACCCATGTGTTGCTGAGCACCTTGGAAGATTCATCCCCTTCCAGGAATTTTTAGGTAACTCACAGGAACTCACAGGGGCCCTTCATTTTTTAGAATAAGTGAAATGATTATTTCTTCTCCTGTTGATTTTCCCAGGAGTAGCTAAAGGTCAGTGAATGTGAACATTACTAAGTACAATAGAAATTACTCCAGTTTCTTTCAGATCCAAAGAGATTCAGACTATCAACATCTCTTAAGGATTACAGAGGATGAATTTTGAACAGTTAAGATGTGAATAGTCTTAAAAGTTTTTTAGGAGACTCAAGAAGGAAATGTAGGTGAGTGTTTGTTAGGAACAACGCAAAAGGCAGCGTGCAGAAAAATGGACTTTCTCTTAGAAGTTTAGTTCCAAGAGAGGAAAGTAGCCAAGATTATCTCTGGGAGTAAAAATAAAACCCTGGTGTTCTTCATGAGACTTCAGAATTTGCTTTAAATATATCAATAGATTCCCTCTCCTCTCCCTCTCACACCTCCCTCCCCCCCCAAAAAAAAATAAAAAGACACATTAAATATTTGATTTCTGTAGTCAAACCTGCTTATCTCTGCTTACCACTAATGATGCAGGCTAGCAGAGAAATTATGCTTTGCAGTGTAGCTTGCAACCTTTTCATAGGGATGCACATCATTCAGTGCACAGCTAGCTCAAACTGCAGTGCTTTTGATATAGTATATATGGGGTTTTTCCTCAGAAAATCTATCCCTGAGGTGGGCAGAATAAAATTGGAGAGCCACCGTGACTTTAAAATCATTATGGTAAGTATATCTGATAGTCTATGCAAGCTAAGTGATGATTCACATTTTATTTATTTATTTACTACAATAAGTTGACATGTGGATGCTAGTTAGGATGCCAGTATTCTAGGCTCAACCACTGTAAATAGTGCGGTAGGGAAGCAATTTTCACACAAGATCAAATTTCAGACTGTAAGCTATCATTTGATGCCAGGAATTTTGAAATAATGCCCCTTGTTTATTATTTTCCATAAAGGTGGTTCTGTACAAAGTACTGCATTACAAGATAGTAACATGGAAATTGGGAAATTAATAACCACTTATATCTGTATCCGCAAACTATGATCATACATGTGGGAAAAATTAAATTTCAGCATTAAGTTGTTCAAATGAAGTAACAAGAAATTTAAGCAATGATATAAAACACTCCATAATTGATAATTTTTGGAAGAAGGTAATGCAAAACCTGGAGGTACAGATGTTTTACCTTAGCTCTTCTAGAGAGGCTCAAGGGCAGAAAGAATACATAACTTAGCATGTCTTTTGCATACAAATAATTTTGTATGCTGCAGACAGTTAAGATACTGCAATATGAAGGAAGGAATTGAAAACATGGCACTTGTATAAAGATACTGTGTTTCCTTGAAGTAAAATGTTATCTGTCATCCTAAGCCCTGCAGCAGAAAAGCCTAACATACATTGCCAAAAGCATAAGTAGAAAAACATTAAACTGATAAAGAGACATTGTTAAATGTCAGTAAGGAAACTCATAACGCAGCATATGAAAAAAAGAAATATTCACTATTACCGATTAAAAATATGAAAAGTTGCTATTAATGAGGAACACTTTATTATTACTAAATAATAAAAACAAATTAGAACTGTTAAGGTGTAAATTTAATTTTAGATGCATCTGTATTTGCTGTAACTTGTAAGTTATGACTCCATTGTACAATATTATATGATGGTCCACTTGTAGAGTGTAGAGTGTTTCATGTTAGTTCTTACATTTACTGTCCATTTTAATACTTGGTGTAGTATATTTAAAATATGAATTAATTAACTAATTCAACATTAAGATTATCTCAGAGGACCAAAAAGTTAAATTTCAGTGGTAATCACAGTGTAGTTAGAGATTTTTTATTTGATTTTTGTTATCGGAGATTCAAGACTAGTGGAATGCTCAGAGTTTTGCAGCTTTTATCGTTTAATCCAATCTAGTAATTACCTACAATTCATACTGAAGGCTAAATACGTAACAAAAGATGAGACTGTGCGAGG
>JASSUY010017202.1:0-10543 GCA_032466535.1 Forpus xanthops
GCCTAAACATTCTAAGCCATAACTATAAACACTGGTGTTATCAGCACTGTTCCCAAGCCAAAAATCCAAAACACAGTTCTGCACCAGCTGCTATGAAAAAGAAAAAATGACTGTGGCTGCTGAACCCAGGACAGGATGTTAAAGGTAATAGGAAGAGATTCTGTAGGTATATAGTGAATAAAAGACAGAATAAGGACAATATTTATTTAAAAAATTACATTTTAGCCATTCCAAAATTGTCCTTAATATGGCAAACATTTAAAATTGCCGTTTTTGTTGTCTGTTTTGCTTATCACATTGTCAATTTGCACCTGATGAAAAATAGAGGAATGCTTCTACTGATGACCATGACTCAAATAGGTCTGGTACTTAAACACTAAAGTTTATATTCAGGTCTCTTCATATTATTTCCTGATGTTCAAAAGCATTTTATAATTTGCTTTTAAAATTTACCGTAAGACTAATACTTATACAATGATCAGGTGTCTCCTAGTAAGAGCTGGTAACTATCTGGCTCGAAGACCACTTTGAGACTCCTTTTAGCATGGCCAGTCCTGAGTCTCATGAAAAAACAATGATGCATTGTTATTGTGTCATGGAGGGTCATTGAAAGAGAGCATCACTGTGGTAATTTGCAGGTTGTAGAAGGGACTTCCTATACCTGTACACAGTGGACAAGATGCTACTGTAGCTAGAGCTAAATGGTATATTTTGTAATAAACACAAGCTTTTCAAGCAGTTCTCACTAGCAATGTGCATGTTTGCTCCTGAATTATATATTGTCATCGGACCATAAGTTAAATGTATGAATACATTGACAAGTTTTCTGATTCTGAGCCTACACTGTACCAGGACTTAAGCTTTTATCTCTTGAAAGTTTTCAGCCTTCACCTAGTAAATCAGCCTGCTGAGCAACCTTCATCTTACCCTAAACTGACACCTTGCATCTTGAGTTGCAAATCAAAAGACAAAAGTGAGGCAAGATGTTTTAGGACAAGTAGTGAAGCTGGTAAAATAGGGGTATTGCCTATTGGCAGTATTGATAATGCCCCCATTCTGGAGTTCACTGATTACAGAGCAGAAACAAATTGTTTTGTGAAAAACTATTGGTGATGTTTGAAGAGCAGTGAATGAGCCTTCGGCTTAAATCTATCAAATATTGCAGTAGCAACCCCTGGCACATTAAAAAGTTAATGTGACTTTAATAGGTCAGAATCACAGTAGTAAAGTTTATAACTATTCACTTTAGTAGCTAGAGTCATTTAACAAAACTATACCTTTTGTACTTGAGGTTGCATCAAAGTACAATTAATCTTTAGTGGGGCCAAGCTTCACTTTAATGGAGTTTAACAGGAAAAGACTCAGGGCCATCCCTTCTCAAACAACAGAAACACTGCATCTAGGTCTGATCCTGCTGTTCAGTTTAGGTTTGCACAGAAAACTGCATCTCCAGGGAATGGGAGAGATTTGAACATATCCAGAGTACATCCCTTGGTCTGCGACATCATGGGCCTCCTGAAGGTCAGTCCAAAGACCTTCTTTGTCTGCAACAACCGAGCCAATTATTGATGAAAATACCGCATTGCTTTGTTCTGTATGCTTTCCTGTTGGCTAAATAGCCTAGAAAATGTTTCTATTGAAGGGTAACTTTTATCCCACCAGCTCTAATCAATATACTCACCTTGATCTAAGAGATCAGAGGTGAATCCTGTCAAATAGAACACCTTCTGTGTGACCATTTATTTGGCACTGTAAGAACAGAGAACAACCTGGCCTAGAAAGGATTGGAGTGTGGTATCTCTAAATGACTCTAAAACTTATTTTGATGGTCAGTTAGAAAAAAGTCAATAACATTATACTTTCCTTTGAGTGATGCCATGCTCCCCTTCCCCACAGCAGAAATATTTATCCTTTAGCAAAAGTTAGCAAATCAAAGGTGGATCAGTCCCACTTCATTGCACAAAGAAAATGACAGCAGTCCCTGGTTTTCAGAAAGTGCTATATTGCATGAGAAAACGTCAGGGGACTGAAGGCCTTTGAAAGGCAAAAGAGGTCCACTCATTTGAACTTTAGTTTATCAGATAGAAATAGCTGTCAGATATACTCAGCTTCTTTTTACTTCCTTACAGTGACTCTGAGACAGGCCTTACTGAGATAAGCCTATGAAAGAAGAAGAAAGGGCAAATAGCATAAAACAGTTGTGTAATGTGACAGAAGAGCTGAAGAGCTCATCTGGAAGTCTGTAGTTGATGTTTTAAATACTGTCCTATTGAGTTTTAGTGTTGGCTGAAGCAATTTCACAATAATGACAACTCCACTTTCAAGGCATTATGTCTAAAAGGAAAGCAATGCTGCTAATGCATTTAGCACTTGCTCAGAGCAAGCTGTACCTCTGGAGGACCATGAGGGACAGACAAGACTGGCTTCTGAGTTCAAAGACACAGGGAGTTTTTCCAGTTACTCATGAGAGGTTCTTATCTTTCTCAACAGGTGCTGAATGATGGTGAACAAAATTTTGAGATCAGATTGTTCTGTTGTGTATTGTCTTAACACAAACTAGAATGTGATAATGTATTACGATAATCTACCTACATCTTGCAGATGAACATTAATTAAGACCTTTCCAATCACTGTATGGAATACAGCAGAAGAAAAAAAAAATATATATATATATAAGAGACCGCACATTTACAATTGAAACTCACAAATAAATTAAAGAAATGCCAAAAGAAACCTGGATCCATCCTTCAATGTTCTGGTGACATTTTTCTTCCTTGTACTAGTACAACTGCTGTGGTTCCCCACATGCATATGGATTAAAGTTGTTTAAATACCAAACATAATTTTAACTCAAATTTTAGTCTCTAAGACATTTTCAGATAAACTACTGAAGTCAATCCTTTGATTTCTGAGTTTTGGTTTGAAAACTTTGTTCCCTCTGCCAGGCTTATCAGTATATCAGTCTGATTGGGAAAAAAAATAAACCTATGTAATTCCAATTGGTTAAACCCACACTGACCTTTTTTCCAGTAGACTTTGTTTTCAAATACTAGAGGTGTTTTGAGATTTTTGCCATTTCCTCCACATGTATTTTTGGGCAACATTTTAACCTTGTTAATAGTCATTTATTACTTCATGGATTGCCAAGCAATTAAAGATACACTAAAAAGTCATTTAACTGAACTCCTTACATGGTCTTCACTTACTGACCAACAGAAAATAAAACAGTAATGAGCCAATTCCAGACAATGCTTAGAAACTTAATGATGTCTAATAATATCTGTGTGAGATTTTTTGCTTTTCGTCACCCCTTCCTCTAATGAAGACATCTTGTGTAAACATCAATCCTTTGAACTTTGTCAAAGTCAATGAACACTTGTTGAAGAAGTAATAGCAGAGGCTAGAAAACAGCAGTTACTTCACAGCATGCTAAGTTGATGTTACGACTATTTTTAGATAACCCGTAGTAATGAAAATGGCTTTATTGTGTGTATGTAACCCTTAATAGAGAGCATAAAGCATCATTTCTGCATACAACTTCAATCATAAGGGCTAAGAGCTTCCTGACTAAATGTAGAGGTCTGCAGTATAGATATCTACACTTATGATAGTTGTAGGCTTTTTTCCTGCTTAGCAGTTCATAAAAGCTTGCTCAATACTGTCAGTGAAATTTGTGGCATGATTCAGTCCACATTAATGTGAGCACACACAGATCAGATGGAGCTGCGTTCACTCTTAATTAGCTACAGTAGGAAATGAGGATGTTTTGTCAGACCAGATTCTGACATTGTGAACCTGTGGACCTGTGGACTTGTGGAAGATGAATCATCCATAAAACGCTAATCTTACTTTTTAGCATGGAGAACAGAAGGCTTCAGGGAGACCTTGGAGCAGCTCCCATGCCTAAAGCTACTGACAAGAAACTTGGAGAGGGACTTTTTACAAGGACATATAGGGATAGGACAAGGAGGAATGACTTTAAATCAAAATATTTAAATTAGATGTGAGGAGGAAATTCTTCCCTGTGAGGGTGCTGAGGTGCTGGCACAGGTTGCGCAGAGAAGCTATGGCTGCCCCCTCCCTGGCAGTGTTCAAGGCCAGGTTGGACAGGACTTGAAGAAACCTGGTCTAATGGAAGGTGTCCTTGCCCATAACAGGGGGTTGAAACAGAACTCTAAGGTCCCTTCCAACCCAAGCCATTCTATGATTTTATAATTCTATGAATCAGATTTTCATCATCTTAAAGAAGTATACATGCAACAATATCCACAGACAAACCTGTTGGCCTTCTACAAGGGGGCCACAGAATTTGTGGATATCGCTTGTTTGGATTGCCACATTTAATGAGATTGAGTTGCAATGCCTTTGTCATCCATCAGAGTTGGACCCTACACACAGAAGTTTTATAAAGGGTAGGCAAGTGAATCAATATTTCATTTTGACATGTTCACAGCTATCCTTCCCTGAGCTTCTTATCACTGATTACCTTTGCTGTTGAGAGTGTGTAGCAACGCTGAGAATCAGGGGGCTGAAGTGGCTAAGCAGAAATGCAACTTAGTCCAAAATGTTCATTTGCTTACGGCTTGCTGAATTGAAATCCTGCTGTCTGAATTGGCTAGATTCGTACAGGCTGTAATGGTTGCTTAGACACTAATTGCAATTTTGAAAGTCTATATACTCTGAAGTTAAGGTTTGTTGCCTATGGAACTCATTTTGGCTTCCTATATAAACAAAGGATTCAGTAACATGCCTTCAGACACATATATATAAGAAGTTGGAGGAGTTGTTAAATTATTTATATAAACATTATTTTAATCATCAGAAATTGTAGAGAACAAACAGTTCCCAGTATTTTCTTTAGTATCATTTAATTATAGGAAGCTGGTGATGTGATCACCTTTCATATTTGCAAAGTGCTTTGAATATGGAAGCAGTGTGGCAAGTGCTACCCATCATTATTAAAAACCATATAGTAATTAAAAGAAGAATTATAGTATTGCCCACAAGGTGAAAGTCTAAATAAATATTTATTTTGCACAGTGCACTTAATCTCACAGAAGCAGATAGATTTAGCATAATTATATGACCCAAACAACATAAAAATTAATGAGAATCTCCTTCTGCCTTCATGTCTAGGCTACTTAATATTCTTTTTCGACTTTAAACTTCTAGTTATTGACCCTATACTGACTTTGTGAGGGGTAACTGGGATCCTGTGCACAAAGCATTCAGAAGTCTGCATCACCTTCAAGGTGTAGTCATGTAAATAATGCTACTGAGTGTCTTTATCTTGCCAAGATCCTGGTTTAGCACTTATTTTCTATTCAGACTGCTTAGAAACAGGAAAACAGAAGCAGATCCCCTTACCCCTCCCTCTAAAGATGCTCCATTTGATAAATTATTACTATGCCTAATTTGCTTAGCCTGCTATAAAGGAAAGGTGTATACTTTGCATGATATTGTAAAGACAAGCACAAAACCTCATCTATAAGTCCTTTTTGAGACCACCACAGGGTTTTCCTGGTAGCTAGTCAGCTGGCTTGAAACGACTTTCCTACTGTCTTGGTAGAGCTCTTGCCTAGAGATCCAGAAAGGCAAGATCTGGGTGCTGAAAAGGAAGGCAAAAAGAATGAATCCTGAATTTACAGCATCTTGCTTAGGACATTCACTTAAAGAGAGAAAAAAAAAATAGGCATTATTTCATTAGATAATGAATGAATAAATGGTACAGAATTAATTTGGATACTAGCAAGCACAGTTCCAGCAGATTCCTAAGCATAGCCCCAAGGTGTGCATTCTGAGAGGCAAATCTGAGTGTGATTTCCTACTGGTAGACAAGCTCATAGAAGACAGATGTGTTTGGAATGTTTCTCATTGGTGAGCAGATAATTTTTTGGGCTAATATGAATGACAAAACAGGACCCTTACCTCTTCCCTTTGCACGGGTAGCACACACCCTTAAACCCATTTTCATGAATTCCTACCAGATTTATCACATCCATCTCACACTTTGCATCACTGAGTACCACAGTCATAATGAATCCCTTTAGTGAAAACTTACCATCAATCCTCTTCAATCTCCTGATTGTCTTTGGCAGATAAAAAGCTGTGTGCCTAAATTGCTGTATGGATCTCTGTCCTTGTCCTATATGCCCACATTCCTATTTGAGTGAGAACCCAGCTTGGAATTTCAGATTTTTTAACTGAATGTCATATCTTGATGACCTTGACTAATTTTCCCTAATTTTAGTGATAAACTCCAGAGCTAGAAGCCAACTAGAAGTTAGTTAGAGTTTAGCAATCACTCATATGGGTTTGTCGCAAAACCATGCAGACATACAGGAGAGAAATGAATGAGTAAGCTGGTTGAAAACTGAATGTCCGCAGTTCTAGTGAGAAATAGACTAATTTTTGGAAAATATCCTATTTGAAAGGAAGAGTTTTTCACTGCCAAGAAAGCACTCCCTTTTTAGTTCTTACATTAGGGAAGAATCCCAACTACTAACTCTTCTGTAAGACAAGTTTTGTTCAAACTGTTAGTATATTATCTTACATTCATATAATCTGTTATTTTAATTTTGCAGCATCCCCCGAGTCTCACGAAGGGCAGGCACTTTATCAATAAAAAGATAATTACAGAAACTTAATGAGGCCAGCCAGGAAACAAAGAGTTCTGATCCACTTGTCAGGAAAGTACAGATGATTTAGTGCAGCTTAGTCCTTTCCTGCACTTCAAACTGATAACCCCACATTCCATAAATCACCCTATGGCAGCCCAGAGATCTCACTTGTAACTGCAGACATCCTGATGTCAACTTTAGAGTTGTCACCTGCAGGGTGAAAGTGATTTCCATTACTCCCTCCATCATTCTTTCTATTATACTTCCCTTCCCTTCCCTTCCTTTCCTTTGAAAGTAACAAACCAAGTTTCTGCCGCCAGAGCATTCCCACTTGTATCCTGCCAGACTTTAAGGACCCTTTCATTTGAAACACAAAGCCACAGTGATAAAAGCAAGTGCTCTCACCTCTGTGTAGTAAGCACAGTGAACAATCATAGCTTTTAGAGTGTCTGATTTACTTACCCTCACTGCAGCAATGCATGATAGTAATGCATCAGAAAACCAGTATTACAGTGTATGCTTATGAGTAGAGACTCATCTCTGGGATTAGACAAGGCACCTGGGAAAAACTGAGGTCCTCCGTGGCTTACATAATACTGCAGTCTCTGAATCTTAGTATGAATCTTACAAAACAATGGATGAAGCACTGGGGCCAGCAGATATTGCACCTTGATTTCCTTGATATGGCCGCCTTGATTTCCTACCTAGAAGTCAGAGCAATGTCAAAGTGCTATTATCAAGGTGAAGTTTAGAATTCAGCCCATCTTCTTAGACACATCACTTCTCCAGCCAGATGTGGCCTCTTTTTATAGCATCCTCTCAATATCAATAACACAGGCTTGATCTCTATCTGTTTGGTACAAAGGACAATGCTTGGTGATCCACTGTGTAGGTGCTTTCTTACACATAGAGGCTTCCTTCACGTCACTGCATGGTAACACAGAAACTTAGAGATCTTTGTTGAAGAGTATATCATCCCTCAAAAGTGAAAATGAGCTTCAGAAAGGAGCAGGGCTGAGGAAGGGATTCAGAGCACAAGAAGGAATATAAAGGGCACTGAAAACACCTGTGATGAGGGACTGTCAAAACCACTGCAGAAACATTAGCTTCAGAAGCCCTTTGTCACAGGGAGGGAATTTGTGAGAAGAGCACAAGATATTTTCTTTCTCTTGCCTCTGCCCTTCCCAGGTATGACACCACTGCTATTAAAGGGAGAGAAGAAAAAAAACAATTTAAGCAGCCTTAACACATTTTCTCAGACACCTCTTAATGGCATCTTCAGCAATTACATTTTACTGAAAGCAGTAGATAAGCTGACACAGTTTCCAATATGCCCCTTCATTTTCTTTTTCCCTTGTGCTGGCAAGTTTTGACAAGTCACAGCTGTTGGTCGAGGATACTGCAAAGGGAGAAGGAGATAATATGCAAATTTACGCAGCAGTATTGAACAGTGAAACTAAGCACATTTCATTTACATTTTAAAACAAAGTAGGTTTTTATGTAGGACTGTTTGCTTTCTCTGGTCTGCAGCTTCCCTAATACAGGGTATTTTGTTGTGGTTGTGGCTTGGTATTTTCATCCCATTCCTCTTTAGGTATAAAACAATTAAAACTTGATTTCTGAATCTCTCTTCCTAAATACAAAGTATAACTTAGCACGTCAAACATTTGGAAATTTACAATTATAATTGTGAGCTCACTGCAGACCTCCAGGGAAGGATTTGTACTGAATGTGAAATAGCTGTGATTTCTTTTTTTTAAATAGTTTGAATATGGAAACATGTTTTTGAAGTAACTTGGACTTGAAGAAACATCGTTCCACCAGGTCTGGGATCTCTAGGCCAGAAAAACTGCCTCCAAAACCAGTATTATTTTTAAACCCCATGTAATTCTAACAGTTTTACTTCATAAATTAAAGAAGCACTTTTAACACTCATATTTCCACTTAGAGGAAGGCAAAAAGGTGACTGCTCTGATTACATCTACACTGCACATTTTTGCTGACTTCTGTAGAAGTCAACAAAGAAATCATTTCACGTCTCTGATCTCAGCTGAGAACCAACTCCACAATGACTTAACTTTAAAAGCATAAATTGAAATTACTGATTTCAAACCACTATTGAGGACAGTATTCCTCCCAGCTGGTTTCTTCTGGACACCCATGTGGAAATAGGAACAGGGATAGGCAATGACATGATTTTCTAAAATGCAAGGTCTGTGCCACATTTCACTGAATGTGTATCACTTATTCTGGTTTCCTTGAATAACATTTGAGAAAGATATCTCCGTTAGCCTTTATTATGATCACAGCAGATACCTGTTGTTCACCTATTACAATGTTTTTGAAGTGTAAATGAAAGTCAATTGATTATTACAGAAAGAACTTGTAACTTTTGAGTTGCATATCTATTTTAAATAAATGGACAGATAACTAGCAAGAAATTTAAAGGCATTTGAATTGAACTACTGAGTGGTCTCAATCACCCCCTTTCATTTCTCAGTATAAAGTTCTATACCATGGTATAGACAAGCACACAAAGACAGACACCACTTTTTGAATATGTCACACTTCAAGCATTTTGTTTTCTTTTGGGTTATTTTTTTTTGGTTTATTTTATTTTATTATCTTATTCATGCCTTATTTCAAAGCTAAGAAGTATAAGCTTTGAAAAATGGATCAATACAACCCATGGTTTTAAGACTGACAGTACTCAAGAAACAGAAAAAGAAAATAGTATGTGTCATAATGCTGACAACCCCAACATCCTTTAACTTTGAAAGCAACTATTTCTTAATAAGGAATGGTATATTGTGGGAAATGGATTTCTGGCTTACAGTACAAAATGCTGAGATTATAAAGCAAAATCCAAAACACTTATAAAAAAATACGTTTTTCTACCAATTTATTTCTCCCTATATTCATATTTCTAAATATAGAAATGTAATTCATATTTCTACCCTTGTAGTCGCTAAACTGAATAAAACTGATCTTCTGAAATTCTTAATTACTTTTCATATGTTAGGTTGTGTATCTTTTTTCATTTACTTAATATTTCACTTCTCTAGTTTTTAAAATCATCATTTTTGTTTCTGATAATCTTACAGTTTCATACATTTTCCTTCATCAGAAAACAGATTATTTATATTCCAATTAGGCTCTAACAGATTGCCAGGGACTGGATACTATCGAGCAAAGATACTCTTAATTAGTAGGAGACAATAATCTTTTTTTGTTATATAAGATTCAATTCAAAGCACATTTCCCAAGAGCCAACAACCTTCATAAACTCCTTAATATGCACCAAAATATTATTGCTGCAAAGTACCACATTATCCCCATATATCACTTGTTCTTTTTGTCACTTCTCATAGCAGGAAGAAGTAAAAAACATTCTTAGCCCAAACACAAAAATATTTTTGAAAGAATTTTCTGAAGCTGTTCTGATATTTCTCAAAATATTTTATGTCTAGAAAAAGGGAAAGACAATTTTCAAAACTGCCCAGAAGAGGTATTTCAAAAACGAAAAACAAACCCCACAAAATTGAGAAATCTGTGTTACAAACTTGCTTATTTCTGGAAGACTTTGAGCACACATTAAACAATTCCCTATAGTGTGCTATAATCTTATGTGGTATTCTCAGTGTCTCCTTCTGACTTTATTCCATATTCAACTATATTAAGCATTCACTACGTCAAGTACTGCAACATAAATATGCCCTTTGGACATACTGTTGGCCAGGATACACAGTCATTCCTTCTATTACTGACTTGCTGCTTTTCTGTTTCATATGTTTGCTAAGCACGCTAACCACTAGGCATAAAAGAAGATATGTTGGCATTCACCTGTCATGGGTTCAGCAGCAGCAGTCATCTTTCCCCTTTAAGTAGTAGCTGGTGCAGCACTGTGTTTTGGATTTTCAGCT